>ONZH01025710.1:0-60117 GCA_900303285.1 Rhinella marina
GCTGCTGGTAAAACTCTGGATAACATGTTTAATGTCGAATTCCATCTTGTGGGCACGTCGCACAACAGTCGGTGAGCGGGCAGTTGTAGGCGGCGCTGCGCTGCCCTGAGAGTGGCAGCATCTGTGGTCGACTTGCGGAAATGCGCACAGATGTGGCGCACCTTGGTGAGCAAATCAGACAGATTGGGGTATGTCTTGAGGAAACGCTGAACTATTAGATTGAACACGTGGGCCAGGCATGGCACATGTGTAAGTCGGCCGAGTTGCAGAGCCGCCACCAGGTTACGCCCGTTGTCACACACAACCATGCCTGGCTTGAGGTTCAGCGGTGCCAGGCACAGATCGGTCTGCGCCGTGATGCCCTGTAACAGCTCTTGGGTGGTGTGCCTTTTGTCACCTAAGCTCAGCAGTTTCACCGCCTGCTGGCGCTTACCCACGGCACTGCTGCTGCGCCTAGAGCTACCGACTGAAGGCGCCGTGCCCATGGATGGTAATTCAGAGGAGGAGGAGGCATAGTATGTCTGAGAGACCGTGACCGAGGTAGGCCCTGCAATTCTCGGTGTGGGCAGTACATGAGCGGCCCCAGGGTCAGACTCGGTCCCAGCCTCCACCAAGTTAACCCAATGTGCCGTCAGTGATATACAGTGTCCCTGCCCGGCAGCACTTGTCCACGTGTCCGTGGTTAGTTGGACCTTCTCAGAAACAGCATTGGTTAGGGCACGGATGATGTTCTGTGACACGTGCTGGTGTAGGGCTGGGACGGCACATCGGGAAAAATAGTGGCGGCTGGGGACCGAATACCGAGAGGCAGCAACCGCCATGAGATTGCGAAAGGCCTCGGTCTCTACCAGCCTATAGGGCAAGATCTCCAGGCTTAGCAATTTGGAGATGTGGACGTTGAGGGCTTGGGCATATGGGTGGGTGGAACTGTATTTCCTTTTGCGCTCCAGCGTCTGCTGTAAAGACAGCTGAACGCTGCGCCAGGACACATTGGTGGACGCTGTGGAGGATCGTGGAGGCGAAGGTGTGGTTTTGACTAGCAGAGGCAGCGAGTGACACAGGGGAAGGAGCAGTGGTGTGACCCGCAGGAGGTGAACGGCCTTGGTTCCATTGAGTGGGGTGTTTAGCACTCATATGCCTGCGCATGCTGGTGGTGGTTAGGCTAGTATTGGTGGCACCCCTGCTGATCCTGGTGTGGCACAGGTTGCACACCACAGTCCGTCGGTCATCCTTACTTTCTTTAAAGAACCTCCAGACTTGCGAACATCTAGGCCTCCCCACGGGAGCTTCACTACATGAAACAGTTGCTGCTGATGCACCAGCTCTGGCCCTGCTTCTCCCTCCGGCCACACCACTGCCTCTTCCAATCTGTTCTGGTGCAGCACTCGCCTCCGCCTCAGAAGCACTGTCTTCACTCGGCTTATCAACCCAGCTTGGGTCAGTCACCTCGTCATCCTCCGATTCCTCAGTCTGCTCCCCCCTCGGACTTCCTGCCCTGACAACAACTTCACCACTGTCTGACAACCGTGTCTCCTCATCGTCCTACACCTCTTTACACACTTCTTCCACTAAGTCAACAATGTCATCATCATCACCCACAGACTGCGACAATTGAAAAACTTGGGCATCGGGAAAGAGGTCAGCAGCAACCTGAGAAGTGGTTTGTGACTCTGGGAAGGGTCCAGAAAACAGTTCCTCAGAGTATGCCGGATCGCATTCCAAATTTTCCTGGGAGGGGGCAGACTGGGGGGAAGGAGGTTGAGGTGGTGGAGCCAGAGGAGTGCTCCCTTGGGTAACGTGGGTGGACTGCTTGGAAGACTGACTGGTGGACAAATTACTTGAAGCATTGTCCGCAATCCACGACATCAGCTGTTCGCACTGTTGTGGTTTCAACAGTCCTCTACCACGTGTCCCTGTAAGTTGAGACATGAAGCTAGTGAGTGTAGCTCTGTGGCGTTCCCCTGCTCCCTCATCAGCAGGTACTGTCTCACCCTGCCCAGGACCACGGCCTCTGCCCCCTGCAGTAATTGAATGCCCACCCCCTCGTCCTCGACCCTTAGCCCTGGGGTTCAACATTTTCTGTATATAAGTGTATTATATGTACAAAAAAAATGGGCCTGCTGTACTGAAACCCACAAACTTGTTCAATCTGAACAAGAAAATATATAGGTGGAAAAGTTAGAGCAAAATTACGTATGTTATTACGTACCGTGCAGTATGGAGCAATTACACTGAAACTATTAGATTAGGCAGACTTAGTCTGCTTATGTGCAACCCAGACAAATGTCGCACAGAGATTTTTGTAATGTAGCTGTATCAGAGAGAGCAAAAGACCTTTTTTAGTTACGTGACGTACAGAATGTGTCACCTGGACAGAAAATACGGATTGTGCTTTGTATATAGGTGGATAAGTCAGAGCTAAATTATGTATGTTATTACGTACCGTGCAGTATGGAGCAATTACACTGAAACTATTAGATTAGGCAGACTTGGTCTGCTTACGTGCAACCCACACAAATGTCGCACAGAGATTTTTGTAATGTAGCTGTATCAGTGAGAGCAAAAGACCTTTTTTAATTAAGTGACGTACAGAATGTGTCACCTTGACAGAAAATACGGATTGTGCTTTGTATATAGGTGGATAAGTTTGAGCTAAATTATGTATGTTATTACGTACCGTGCAGTATGGAGCAATTACACAGAAACTATTAGATCAGGCAGACTTGGTCTGCTTAATTGCAACCCACACATATGTCGCACAGAGATTTTTGTAATGTAGCTGTATCAGTGAGAGCAAAAGACCTTTTTTAATTAAGTGACGTACAGAATGTGTCACCTGGACAGAAAATATGAATTGTGCTTTGTATATAGGTGATTAAGTTAGAGCAAAATTACGTATGTTATTACGTACCATGCAGTATGGAGCAATTACACGGAAACTATTAGATTAGGCAGACTTGGTCTGCTTAAGTGCAACCCAGACAAATGTTGCACAGAGATTTTTCTAATGTAGCTGTATCAGTGAGAGCAAAAGACCTTTTTTAATTAAGTGACGTACAGAATGTGTCACCTGGACAGAAAATACGGATTGTGCTTTGTATATAGGTGGATAAGTCACAGCTAAATTACATATGTTATTACGTACCTTGCAGTATGGAGCAATTACACTGAAACTATTAGATTAGGCAGACTTGGTCTGCTTAAGTGCAACCCAGACAAATGTCGCACAGAGATTTTTGTAATGTAGCTGTATCAGTGAGAGCTAAAGACCTTTTTTAATTAAGTGACATACAGAATGTGTCACCTGGACAGAAAATATGGATTGTGCTTTGTATATAGGTGGATAAGTTAGAGCTAAATTACATATGTTACTATGTACTGTGCAGTATGGAGCAATTACACAGAAACTATTAGATTAGGCAGACTTGGTCTGCTTAAGTGCAACCCAGACAAATGTCGCACAGAGATTTTTGTAATGTAGGTGTATCAGTGAGAGCTAAAGACCTTTTTTAATTACGTGACGTACAGAATGTGTCACCTGGACAGAAAATACGGATTGTGGTTTGTGGTGACTGGACAGCTGAACTGTGACACACAGAATGGTTCCACCAGCTGTATGAAATGGATTTGTATCACTGAGATAAAACAACAAAAAAACTATTTTTTTGTATTTTTTTTTTATATATATATATTTTTTAACGTGACATGCAGAAAATATCAGAGAGCAAATTCAGCCCCTGCTTACTGTGGCTATTTTGACTGCAACCCAGACAAATGGCGCACAACGATTTTTCTAATATAGCTGTATCAGTGAAAGCAAAAGACCGTATTTGATTACACGACCTACAGTATGGGTCACCTGGACAGAAAATACGGATTGTGGTTTGTGGTGAGTGGACAGCTGAACTGTGACACACAGAATGGTTCCACACAGCTGTATGAAATGGATTTGTATCACTGAGATAAATCAATAAAAAAAAGTGTTATATATGGCGATAGCTGCACTACTAGTGCCAGCCAGCCCAGCCAGGAGACAAAAAAAAAAGTGTCTTGTAGCCCTTAGAAGGGCTGTTGGGTTCTTTTGAGATCACTCCTGCCTAACAGAGAACTAAATCCAGGCCCTAACACTCTCCCTGAAACGCAGCCGATCTGTCCCTAATGACATCCAGACAGCATCTGAGCCGAGCACCGCGGGCAGTCACTAGTATATTCCAGGGTCACCTGATCAGGCCAGCCAACCCCTGCTATCGACATGTAAGGGCCCCACGTGATGCTGGGTGTACCGCAGAGTCTCCTGCCTTGTGATTGGCTGAGTTTATAGGTGCCAAAAATTCAAAATGCGGGAGATGCCATTACCTCGAGCATGGCGAGATACTCGTCCAAGCAGCAAGCACTTACGAGTACCCTAATACTCGAATGAGCACCAAGGTCGGACGAGCATGCTCGCTCATCTCTAGTCTTTTTCCATAAAGATAATTTATTGAAAAACATGTAATAATAGAACACTTTTTTGTGGACAAAAGAACTGGATAGTGCATTGTTTTCTGGTGACAGTGCCAACTGATTTATTCAGCTTTTCTCCCAATTACACATATGTTATTATGATAACTCAGTTTTTGTGTAATCTGTTTTAATGTATTGTTGTAATATGTATTATTTTATGTTCTGTGGTGATGACGGTATTTTCTTTATTCCTATCACGTGACCAATTGTGATGATGTTAAAATATTATCTATATTCATTTATGTATTGTATGATAGTGATAGTAAGATAATATTACACAAGTTTGATGTCTACTCTACTCCATCTGGCATTCTGCTTATCTCCTAACTCTATCAGATATTAATTGACAAAGGTCTAGGATGGACTAAAATTTAATTTCAATCTGGGCACATTTAGTTAACTGATAAAACATTTCTGCATATCACTGATCAGTGTGTGCTGTGGATCCTTCATACTATTACACAAATGTGTGCCATATTTTCTAGGAAGGGTTATTTGGGAATGATGATGAAATAGTGCTACACTGTCTTTCATCATAGTTATGTCATAATAGTGATTGTCTTTAAATTTTGCCTACATTTCATTATGATTATTATGATTAGTGTTAACACCTTTAAACCATTTTTCCGTAGAAGCACTTTAACGGACATTTACTAGAACAACTTCCTTAAGGAAAAATGTGTAAATCTATGAGTTCTTAAAACATGATTATCAATGTTTTTATGTAGTTTTGGTGCCAGTAAACGCCCTTCCATTGCTGATTTGTGTAAACAGAGCCTTTGATTTTAGATTTTTGTTACAAGACATGTAATGAGTAGAGATATGCAGAGTTATGAAAACTTCTATTCAGCTGCTTTTCCGAATTTTACAAAGAAATTTGCTTCAAGAAGAATTACCTCATCACAAAGAGCATTTCTTTGTAAGTAGTGGGTGCAATGAGAGGGAATGTCGATTGCACCGCTCCCATCATTGAACCCCTCAGATGTCGTGTTCATCGGCAAAAATGGAGGCCTTTCAGTGGATAAAAGCTCTACAACTTCTTTTCTAATTTGATGTCACCATAACATGTGGGAATGTCCATATGGAAACAGGGGAAACCCCTGGTCAATTTTTTCAGCTGGTCCTAATTAGAGATGAGCGAAGCGATTCGTCGATTCGTTGATTCGTATCGAATCTTGGGATTTTTCAGCTGCGAAGCGAATCCAAATATTAGGTGATTCGCTTCGCTTTTGTACACATCGCTATGTAGTTTGTCCTCTAAATTATACGCTACTCTACGTATAATTTAGTTACTCTATACGCTGTTGCACAGACTCCTTACTGGTAGTTACTCTACACGCTGTTGCGTACAAATTCTATTCAGTGATGCAGACTCCTCCCTGGTAGTTCCGCCCCCTTCTCCTGCGCGCGAGGAAGACGTGGCAAGTCAGCAGAGTAAGATGGCGGTGAGACAGCGAGGTCCTGACTGGGAAAGCATGTTGTGGGCAGACGACCCCTATGAGGAGAAGGAACCGGAGGAGATCTATCTCTCACAGCTAAACAGGAAGTCGGATGAGGTGCCTGCTGAGGTGGTGACTCCACTGGCTGACACGGCGGAGGCGGCAGGAGTTCCCACTCTGCAGCGCAAGGACTACTCCTTATGCCAGAATTTGATGGTCCCTGAGGCTGTCACCCGGAACGTCCAGACCCTCTGGGAATATAAAAAGCTGGTGGAGGAGTGGGTGGTGCAAGTTTTGGAGCACCCTCGGTCCGGTGACCCTAAGCTGGAGCGCTGAAGGGGAACCGTTATTTGGTTCAACGTGGAGCGGGGAGTCGGTTTCATCGGCGATGAGGAGACGGCGGAGGAATTGTATGTTAACCGCCGTTCGGTTAAGCGAGTGTATCTTCCGCCCGTACGCCACAATCTACATGCAGGGGATTACGTTGAATATACCCCCATGAAGAGCCTCCAAGGCCCCTTTGCTACTGGGGTGAAAGTCTTAAAGCGACCACCTACTCCGGCAGCGCCCCCGGAAGACTGGAGTGAGGAGGCCCAGGCCGCAGAAGAGGCTTGTGACCTTGACATCTGAAGAGAAATCCCAAGGTCAGGATCACCCAGAACCCCTGATTCCTGATTTGCCGCCACCGATACCACCGATCCTTCACGTGGGACAGATGACCACGAACACTTTCGTGTACCATCCAACTGTGGTACAGTACCACTACCAACTGCCATGCCCATGGCAGTTGCAGGCCGCACAGTCCGCCGCTCGTGGAAGAGCGTTACCATTACCATTACAGCTGGAGATTCTGTCACCTGCTATGCCGGCAGGAGGATCTGGCCACTACAGAGTGATGGGCAGGGCACAAGTTACCACTGCCTTTGCCAGTGTGACAGCCCAGTCACCAAGAAGACCATCCTTGAGAGGTCGGCGGGGGTCTGCTGCCACAGCCAGGGCCGCTTTCATGATGAGGCAGGAGCGCCCTCTCATGTCCTTTAGCTCCAGCAGCAGTGAGGAGGACCTGCTGGCCTTTAAGTAATTCCTGCAGTTTTTATGGGAGCCACAACATGGACTTATCCTGAAGGGTGGGCACTAGTTGGCCCTTGTTTTTAGTTTTGTTGCCCCGCGTTTGTCCTCACCCAGATGGCCATGGATTGTTAGGACTCCCCCCATCAAAAAAAAGTTTTTTTATCCAAGTTGCGCATATGTGGCCTCATCCCTTTTTTCCCCCTTTTCAGGTTATTTGGGGAGCCCCTTGAAAGAGGGTTTTTTAAAGGGAATCTTTGCTGCTATTTTTTACCCATTTGGATTACAATTTTGCCTATGTGGATTACAAATTGCGACTGAGTTTGGGACTCTGCTCCACTTCTATGAAAAGCGTCAGAAGAAAAGAGACTTAAATATGTCCGTGAGCATACTAGGTAGGTGATATTTAAAATGTTTATATTATACTTATAATAATGTATTTGCACTATTTACCATATATATGTCTCGAATATTCGCTCTGCCTCTGAGGAGTGCACACCGCGGCCTCTCCTCGTACGTGCCTGCGTATTACGTAATCGCTTAGACAATAGTACGCTGAGATTCGTAAGCTATTTGTATGCTCATGCGTACGTCTTCTAAGAAGTTGCGTACATTTTGTAAATGAATGTTCGTTATTAGTGAGCAAATGTTCGCTAATAGCACATAATAACGTATATTTTGTACGCAAATACAACGAATCTATTCGTCGAATATACGAATTTTAGGAAAAGTTCGGCGAATGTTCGGCGAATAATTTTTTTAATGATTCGCTCATCTCTAGTCCTAATGCATGACCTTTGTAAATGTTCAGCAACCTCCATATTCACAAACTGTCTAGCATAAAACAGTAATACAATGTCCTCCTCCTCCCAGGTGCTGTGAGGGGTCTGTTCTCCCTCTACACTAATCCAGTGCCTATGTGATTCGGTCTCCTACTGCAAATTGCTTCTATATACAGTTTGTGTTAGTTTCCCTCCCCACACCCAGATCTGCTGTGTAGAACTTCCTCCACCTCTCTGTTATACAAAAAGAGCTGTCATACACAGGAGTAGTGTTCAAAAGGTTTTGTCAGGGTCATTAGAACCTGAAGCTATGTGAGGGACTTACACTGCAGAAACAAAATTGCATAAAATGATTAATTTTCTATTTTCTGCTGTCTACAGCTTTTAAAGAGAACGTGTCAGTACAATGTAGTGCAAATTATTATGTGATAATATTATTATATTATTATAGCATACTACAGAGCCAGAGGACCAGAAGATTTATATTTAGTTTTGTGGATAAAGTTTAAACTTTCAATTTATACATTTGAATCTCTGCTTTTTCTAACTTCAGTTTTACATGGCGGAAGTGTTAATAATATGTGAATAATAGCATTCTCTGTATAACTGTTTATACAATACATAGATAACTGTAAGTCACTGATATCTGTACTTGGAGGAAATGTTATCATTGATTGATAGGATCCTCTGTGTAAGTGTGTATACACTGTCAGCTGTCAGTCACTGATAGTTGTACACAGGGAGGTGTTATCAGTGATTGATATCATTCTTTGTGTAAGTGTGTATACATACATAGCTATCACTCACTAATAGTTGTAAATGGTTGAGGTGTTAACAATAATTGATAATATTCTCTGTGCAAGTGTGTATAAAGAGATAGTTGTCAGTCACTGATAGTGGTACACAGGATAGCTGTTATCAGTTATTCATAGCATTCTCTGTGTGTATACAGAGATAGATATCATTCAGTTATAGCTGTACATGGGGGAGGTGTTATCAGTAATTGATAGCATTCTTTGTGTAAGTGTATTCACAGAGATAGCTGTCAGTCACTGATAAAGGAACACAGGGGAGGTGTTATCAGTGATATCATTCTTTGTGTAAGTGTGTATACAGAGACAGCTGTCAGTCACCGATAGTTGTACATGGAGTAGGTGTTATCAGTGATTGATAGCATTCTCTGTGTACGTGTGTATACATAGATAGCTGTCAGTCACTGATAAAGGTACACAGGGGAGGTGTTATCAGTGATAGCATTCTTTGTGTAAGTGTGTATACATAGATAGCTGTCAGTCACTAAAAGTTGTATTCAGGGGAGGTGCTATCAGTGATTGATAGTATTCTATGTGTAAGTGTGTATATATAGATACAGTGCCTACAAGTAGTATTCAACCCCCTGCAGATTTAGCTGGTTTGATAAGATGCAAATAAGTTAGAGCCTTCAAACTTCAAACAAGAGCAGGATTTATTAACAGATGCATAAATCTTACAAACCAAAAAGTTATGTTGCTCAGTTACATTTTAATAAATTTTAAACATAAAAGTGTGGGTCAATTATTATTCAACCCCTAGGTTTAATATTTTGTGGAATAACCCTTGTTTGCAATTACAGCTAATAATCGTCTTTTATAAGACCTGATCAGGCCAGCACAGGTCTCTGGAGTTATCTTGGCCCACTCCTCCATGCAGATCTTCTCCAAGTTATCTAGGTTCTTTGGGTGTCTCATGTGGACTTTAATCTTGAGCTCCTTCCACAAGTTTTCAATTGGGTTAAGGTCAGGAGACTGACTAGGCCACTGCAACACCTTGATTTTTTCCCTCTTGAACCAGGCCTTGGTTTTCTTGGCTGTGTGCTTTGGGTCGTTGTCTTGTTGGAAGATGAAATGACGACCCATCTTAAGATCCTTGATGGAGGAGTGGAGGTTCTTGGCCAAAATCTCCAGGTAGGCCGTGCTATCCATCTTCCCATGGATGCGGACAAGATGGCCAGGCCCCTTGGCTGAGAAGCAGCCCCACAGCATGATGCTGCCACCACCATGCTTGACTGTAGGGATGGTATTCTTGGGGTCGTATGCAGTGCCATCCAGTCTCCAAACGTCACGTGTGTGGTTGGCACCAAAGATCTCGATCTTGGTCTCATCAGACCAGAGAAACTTGAACCAGTCTGTCTCAGAGTCCTCCAAGTGATCATGAGCAAACTGTAAACGAGCCTTGACATGACGCTTTGAAAGTAAAGGTACCTTACGGGCTCGTCTGGAACGGAGACCATTTCGGTGGAGTACGTTACTTATGGTATTGACTGAAACCAATGTCCCCACTGCCATGAGATCTTCCCGGAGCTCCTTCCTTGTTGTCCTCGGGTTAGCCTTGACTCTTCGGACAAGCCTGGCCTCGGCACGGGAGGAAACTTTCAAAGGCTGTCCAGGCCATGGAAGGCTAACAGTAGTTCCATAAGCCTTCCACTTCCGGATGATGCTCCCAACAGTGGAGACAGGTAGACCCAACTCCTTGGAAAGGGTTTTGTACCCCTTGCCAGCCTTGTGACCCTCCACGATCTTGTCTCTGATGGCCTTGGAATGCTCCTTTGTCTTTCCCATGTTGACCATGTATGAGTGCTGTTCACAAGTTTGGGGAGGGTCTTAAATAGTCAGAAAAGGCTGGAAAAATAGATAATTAATCCAAACATGTGAAGCTCATTGTTCTTTGTGCCTGAACTACTTCTTAATACTTTAGGGGAACCAAACAGAATTCTGGTGGTTTGAGGGGTTGAATAATAATTGACCCACACTTTTATGTTTAAAATTTATTAAAATTTAACTGAGCAACATAACTTTTTGGTTTGTAAGATTTATGCATCTGTTAATAAATCCTGCTCTTGTTTGAAGTTTGAAGGCTCTAACTTATTTGCATCTTATCAAACCAGCTAAATCTGCAGGGGGTTTAATACTACTTGTAGGCACTGTAGCTATCAGTCACTCATAGTTGTACATGCGCGTAAGTGCAGCGGCGGATTGGCCAAAGACATTACAGGGAAATTTCCCAGTGAGCCAGCCAGTGGAAGAATTTGGGGATTTATTTTGTGCTGCTGGTAGTATTTTGTGGTAGGCTGTGGTATTTGGCTCTGTTGGGGTGGTATATTGTGCCACAATATATTATTACTACCTTCCATCAATTCAGACCCAACTAAAAACGGGGCCACTGTTAGCATTTTTTCCAGGGCCACTTTAAAGGGAGTCTTTCACCTGTTTTTCACTTATATAACTAAGTGCACTGCCCCACAGAAGATTGCATACATATCCCAGACATACGTGTGTGCACTTTGTGTCTGTATTCCATGTCCAGGAAAAACACTTTTATTCTACAGGAAAACAGCTCCCAAGTGCCCAGCTGAAAGTGAAACTAAAAACAGCTTTCTCTCCCGACTCGATTTCTAACGGCTTTATCTTCTGATATACTGGATATACTGTTATGCTGTGATTTTGGTATCATTTAAAAGCTTGAAATGCCATTTTTCAAGTAAGGTCAGAACCATTTTTCTATCTGCTACCAATTCCAAGATATGAGCAGCTAAACCAGCCCTACCCTCTTCAGTCTGGTTTGCTTTGGGCACTTGCAGCAGCAGAGCTGGGCACTTGGGAGCTGTTTTCCTGCAGAATAAAAGTGCTTTTCCTGGACATGTAATACAGACACAAAGTGCACATAGGTGTGTCTGGGATGTGTATGCAATCTTCTGTGGGGCTGTGCTCTCAGTTATATAGGTGACAAACAGGTGAAAGACTCCCTTTAAGTTCCCAGTCCACCCTTGGGTAAGTGTGCATATATAGATAGCTGTCAATCACTGATAACTGTACATGGAGGAGGTGTTTTAAGTGATTGATAGCATTATCTATGTTAGTGTGTATACAGAGATAGATGTCAATCACTGATAGATGTACAAGGGGGAAGTGTTGTCAGTGATTGATGGCATGCTCTGTGTAAGTGCGTATATATAAATGGATATCAGTCACTGATAGTTGTTGTTGTCAGTAATTGATGACATTCTCAGTGTGTGTATACATAGATAGCTGCAGTCACTGATAGTTGTATATAAAGGAGATGTTATCAATGATTGATAGCATACTCTGTGTAAGTACATATACACAGATAGATGTCAGTCACTAATAGTTGTTCAGAGGGGTGGATTTAAGTTCAGAAGAAAACAGAGATATAAATGTATACATTACAAGTTTTGCTGAATATTTTCCACAAAACTAGATATCAATCTGCTCAGCTTCTCCCGTTCTATAACATGCTGTCTGAGATTACATGATGCTTTGTGGTGACAGGTTCTTTTTAAGTTGCTTTAAAAAGAAAGTATTATCCACTGAGATAATTCACCAGGGTCCAAATTTGTTACAAATTGGCATGTGTATGAGGTTTAGTGGAAATAGAATATTTTTACATTTGTAAAGCTAATCACCCAAGTAGGACTCTAGCATGGAATGTTAACATGGATGACTCAATCCTATAGAAGCCAGTGCAGTGGCACCCTGATGCTATTTTCACTGCAGAGAGGGGCCTCAAAAGAACCCATTGGAGCCATAAATGTGAGGTTGCAATTGAATCTTTCTTAGTGTTCTTAATAGAAATGTGTCATGAGAAAATGACCTATTGTTTAAATCCTGTTTTTGCATTATTTTTAAATTTCCATGTTGCTATCTATATAAAAAGACTAAAATCATTCAGTTCTCCCACTGGCTACTAAGCTTAATGTCACTTGTTGGTCTGTAAAGATCATTTTACTGTAGTTATCCCCTTATTCTTACAGGCATGATCAGAATAACTTATGTCATCTATATATAAAGATAAGGCAAGATCCATCATTCACAATAGATGATATCACAGCCTTTCTATTTCTACCTTCCCATAGAAGCCAATGAGCCCCCCTTCTGCCCATTGTGTCTGTGGCCCATGTTGTATCCTGTAAGGAATATCTCTAAATGCTGTTAAAAACAGCTTCCTGACATCATCTGCCCATGTGACCAGTAGGAGAGGAGCCTGAGGAGCAGAGAGCTGAGTTGCTGTACGGAGAGGAGACTTGGAGTTTGGTGAGGCCTAGCTGTGTGTGTCTGTCCCCGTGTGTGTGTCTGTCCCCGTGTGTGTGTCTGTCCCTGTTTGTCCCTGTGTGTGTGTCTGTCCCTGTGTGTGTGTTCCTGTTACTATCCCTGTGTGTGTGTGTCCCTTTCCCTTTGTGTCCCTGTCCCTTTGTGTCCCTGTCGTAGTGTGTGTCTATCCCTGCATGTCCCTGTCCCTCTCCCTGTGTGTCCCTGCCCCTGTATGTGCCTGTCCCTGTGTGTTTGTCTGTCTCTATGTGTCGGAATGATGGAAATGGAGACAGCGCCACCAGCATGGAGTCCCATGGGAGAGGCACACTAATGATGCAGGTAGCACTACCACATTATAAGGACAAGTGTTATCTGTGGCTGTAGATAGGACTGCAGGTAACACTACCACATTATCAGCACTAATGTTATATGTGGTTTTACATAGGACTACAGGTAACACTATCACATTATCAGCACTAGTGTTATCTGTGGTTTTACATAGGACTACAGGTAACACTACCACATTTTCTGTACTCAGATAGCCATTACTGTGTTATTTGTGCAGTTACATAGGACTGCAGGGGAAATCTACTATATTATCTGTATTCCGAATTACCACTGGGTTATCTGTGGTGTTACATAGAATTGCAGGTGATATCAACAAAATTATCTGTACTTGTAACATAGTAACATAGTAACATAGTTTATAAGGCCGAAAAAAGACATCTGTCCATCCATTACAGCCCCAGATTTGGCAGGACAATCTTGGAGTTCGGTGGCTACTTGGCTTTCATACTAATTTTTAATGGGAGGGGGATGCCATTTAAATTTTTGCCTCAGGCAGTAGAAGAGCTAGAATCAGCCCTGGCGGTCATGTATGATGTCACCACACTGGCCAGCGTGATGACATCATTGCCATTCCCTGTTATTACGGCCTCTACTCACAAAGAAATGTGCTTCATGATGAAGTAATTCGTCACAAACCAAAATTCTTTGTGAAATTCGGAGAAACAGCTGAATCAAAGTTTTTTCTATATCTCTGTTACATGTTTTGTAATGGAAACATCTAAAATCAAAGGTAGTGTTTACAGAAATCAGTAATGAAATGGCACTCAGTTTTAAGAACTCATGGATTTACACATTTGTCCTTAAGGAAGTGGTTCTAGTAAATGTCTGTTGAACTGCTTCTATGGAAAAACTCTTTAAAGGGGGTTTCTCACGACCTAGAATAGGTGATAAGTATTAGAGATGAGCGAACGTGCTCGTAATGAGAACTGTACCGCTTGGCTCCCCTGCGCTTGCATGGGCGCAGGCAGCCGCTTCCGTCAGGTGAGGAGGACGGAAGCGGCTGCCTGCGCCCATGCGAGTGCAGGGGAGCCGAGCGGTACAGTGCTCGTTACGAGCACGTTCGCTCATCTCTAATAAGTATCTTATTGCTTATTGTCCCACCACTGGGACTCCCACTGACCATTGAAACAAGGGGTTCCCATTTACACCATTTGAATGGAATGATGATCATCATGCACACTTCCTTCCATTCAAACTCTGTGGGACTGATGTTTATCGCCAAGTACTGTACTTTGTTGGTTTCATCAGTCCCATAAAGTTTGAGTACAATTGTAGTACACATTCATTGAACTCCGCAACAGTCAAATAAGGGACATAGTACCTCCATTCTAGTCATCAGAGGGGCCCCCTGCAACTTGACATTTATTATCTATCCTGGATAGGTGATAAATGCTCTTTGTAGGAAACCCCCTTTTAAGTATAATATGTATAAAACACCATTAGGCTTTCTTCACATTGTATTCACTTTTTCAGAAAACATACAAAAAAGCTTCAGAAAATGTGTCCAACTTTTGAATAAGTGCTGTGTCTAAAACCAGCCTGGCACTTTATATATTGAAAATACATGATCTTATTTACAGCCAACTATTTATTCACTTGGATTCATATTTTTATTTTCACAACAAATGCCACTTTTTGAATATGATAAAATGCTATTTAAAAGTATGTTAAATCTAAATCAGAACCTCATCAGATAGGACACTGATAACATCAATGTATGTTGTAGCCCATTTGGACTCATGTACATGGCTGTAGTTTCTGTCTGCATCCGATACGCATTTTTTGGACCTATTCATTTCAATGTGGTGTCCACATCCATATGTCCATTCGGTGGCCCCGCAAAAAAAAAGAAATTCATATTCTTGTCTATTTTGCTGACAGAAGTTTAAAAAAATGGTGGCAGGCACTCGGCCAGGATCTGTGTTAAGTGGATCTGCGATGTGCGATCCCTTTTTGGGATTGTGGAAGATAAATACCTGTTTGGGCACATGGTCTGGGGTATGTTTACAAGTGGCAGATTTGTTTCTGCGATTCAAAATCTGTGCCATACTTCTGAATGAGGTTGTTTCAGTTGTGTGTCCAAGGATTTCTGCAAACCCTTAGAAGAATAGATCAGTTGCATCAATTTCTGCCCCAAATCTGCTATGTGTGACCCTACCCTCAAAGCTAAACAAGTGGTTTAAGAAAATTTTATCTGTTTTTGTGGGGCATTAAATGCAACTTTATTTTATAGTGTAAATTTAATCTCTATGAGAACAAAAAACCTGCAAAAACATATTATTGTAGTTACAAATAATGTATTTTTTTCTTTAATATATTATATATATATATATATATATATATATATATATATATATATTGTATTTGTTCAGCAAAAATTACTTTCAAAAGAGTCACATAGATTGTAGAAAGGGCAAAAACATAAATCCAGTACTTCAATGTTTAAGATTATATTTTAATATTATATTGTGTAGTCGAATAATGTAAAAGATTTAAAAAAAAATCACCATTTATTTAACATTTCATTATGCAACAGAGATAGCCATTTGAATTTAATAAAAACATAACTTGAATTCTACTTTTTATATTGTAAAATGCTGAGATAGTAAAATGTAATTATACGAAATAAAATAAGGATTTTCTTCGTTACAATTTCAGGCTCTTCACTGATTGCAGTAAATTATAAATTATGCAGTCAATGTAGGCCAACAAAAGAAGACATCTTCAGATCTCAGTCAAAGGTAATTACTTAAGTCGACTGAATGTTCCCTTTTCATAGAGTGTGATCTCTCTTTGACAGCTCACACTGACAGATGACCTTCTCAGCAACATTCTTATCCTCTGGATCATGAACAGTGTGCTTCTCTTACTGAATATCTCTATATATTTGTGACACTAAGCTTTCAAATACAGCTATTGACAAATCAGAACATCACTCTAAGTACTGGTCTTCCTATCACTCACAATAAAGTAGCTATCACTTGTGGTGTTGTAGAGCAAGCACATCTCTGAAAAATGAGTTCTCAGCAAGTGCTAATTTGACACAGCTCGCTTGGCTTCCCATAATTGCTCTGTCATTGTCAGTTGGCAGGTCGGGCTCATTCCTGGAAGCTGTGCCGTACAATTGGACACAATTACTCCCATTTACCACTACCATTATAGCATTGATGTTGCCCAGTCCGCATATTGATATGCCTCATTAAACCTGGGTGCAGGCTATTAATGAACATTGTTAGCATTTCTCTTAAAGTCTTTTGCCTCTAATAAACAGTCAGTGTTCCATGAAGGAGTATTGCCATCTTCCTGATATCCTATTTATTATCGTACGGGGGAAGGGATTTCAGCAAACAGTAACTACATAGATGCTGTGAGGGAAATATATGGGTAGGTCAGGAAGAAATAGCAGTGATCAGTGGAACCGTTTTCAGCAGGGACATCCCACTATTAACCAAGTGACCTCTTCTATCCACAAGACGACAGAAAGGATAAACATGATAACCTCACAGCAACCTAATCACAGCATGCTTCCCGGGGTTTCTAAGCTTCGATACATCTCCTTAACCCTCTCCTACCCCCAGGTGGTGCTGCATGATGCACTAAAAATGATTTAGCCCTGGGTCTTCAATCCATCATGTCCAGCTTACTTCAGTGTGCATTTATATTCAGAGATAATTATGTGTTGATCAGAAAAGTCAGCCGCTGTCACCCATGTAGCCGGCACACACGCGGTGTGACATAGGTGGTAACGATTGCATATTCTAGAGCTGTCATGACAGGGACAAGGGCTTTATTATGTGTCACTATTTCCCTTAAAAAATATCATTTTTCACACAATAGCAATAATGAACCTTAGAGTTCTCTATTAAACCTTATTTTCATGTCTTTTCTTTGACCTGCTGGATAATAATTTACTGTTTGATGAGGCAGCATTTGCATCAAGCAACAAACTGTCCCAAAAGAATACACAGTACAAGGGCTTTGGATTTACAAATAATACTTTCAGGCTTTTCAACATAAAATGTAGTGTGCACTTGGTACAAATATAGTGCACTGTCTCTTTAGTTACAATATAATGAGACAACGGGCAGATTTACTAATTTTATCTAATATTTAGACAGTGCAAACTTAGGCCAGGCAATCTAAGGGTAAATTTACACTGCGTTTTTTGCCGCTGATTTTGGAGCATTTTTTGCTCCAAAAAACTCCTCAAAACAGCCTTCCATTTATTTCAATTGGAACTAGCAGCTTTTTTTTACACCTATAAAAAAGAGGCGTGAAAAAAGAGGCAGTATGTCCTATCTTGGGGCAGAATCAGTGCTGAATCTCTCATTGAAATGAATAACAAGCATAAAAAAATAGTTCCATGTAAGTCCATGCGTTTTTTTTTTTAAATCTCTTTTTATTAAAGTTTTTTATAAAAAAAAGAATGGTATGATCAATAGTACAGAGATAAAAGTTGCATACAATATGAGATAAACATTACAAATATTTTTCATGAATATTGCAATTGGGGGGGGTTTTGGGAGTGGGTTGGAGGGAAAATTGTGTGCAAATATCACTGTTATACAATAAGCGATTTAGAATAGAGCAAGTGATCTACCCCAGGAGAAAGTAATGAGGCAGATCACTGCTAAGCCACGCAGGACTGTACAGGATAAATGTAGTGATGAGCGAATCGAAGCGGCAATATTCGTGATTCGCACGAATATTGCCCGCTTCGGCTCGGCATCCCGAGGCAGCGCGGACTTGTGATTATTAGTGCGTCACTGCATGTTTGAAATGCCCGGTTTTTTCAGCCAATCAGCATCAAAGGGAAGCCTGTGGGAACGCCTGCTGTGATGTAACAGCCCCTATACCTCCCCAGCAGTGATTGGCTGGCAGTGACATGTGACCTAAATTTACATAAGGTAGGGACCTGCACAGTGTCGGACTGGCCCACCAGAGGACCGGAGGATCCTCCGGTAGGCCCCAAGCCACCCAGCCACTTAAAAAGAGCATACTTACCTGTCCTGCCGCACTGCCGCTGTCCTCGGCTCCCACGCTCCACTGTCTTCCCTTCCGCAGCGTCAGGTCATAGTGCGCGCCGGCAGGGAAGACAGTGGAGCGCGGAACCTGATGGCAGCGGCAGCGCGGCAGGGCAGGTAAGTATGCTTTTTTTAAGTGGCTGGGTGGGCTGATCTGAGGTCTGAGGGGGGGGGGGAGAGACCCTGATCTGAGGTCTGATGGGGCACAAGATGCCGACCTGAGGTCTGATGGGGGCACGAGACGCCGACCTGAGGTCTGATGGGGGCACGAGACACCGACCTCAGGTCTGATGGGGGCACGAGACGCGGACCTGAGGTCTGATGGGGCACGAGACGCCGACCTGAGGTCTGATGGGGGCAAGAGATTCTGACCTGAGGTCTGATGGGGGCACGAGACGCCGACCTGAGGTCTGATGGGGGCACGAGATGCCGACCTGAGGTCTGATGGGGGCACGAGACGCCGATCCCTGTACTGTGACATCACTGTGTTTATTATCCCTGTACGGTGACATCACTGTGTTTATTATCTCTGTACTGTGACATCACTGTGTTTATTATCTCTGTACTGTGACATCACAGTGTATATTATCCCTGTACAGTGACATCACTGTGTTTATTATCCCTGTACAGTGACATCGCTGTGTGTATTATCCCAGTGCAGGAAGAGGTAAGTGGTCTGTGTTTGTGTGTTTGTTTTCTATTTTTTAGGGTCGTGAATGCAGAGGACTACGTCGGATTTGGTGGACTACGTTTTTTTTTAAATAAAATGGTCAAACAGGGGTCTGGGGGAGTGTTTATTTCAATAAAATGTTTTATACTTGTGTGTGTGTATTTTTTTTTACAATACTACAGTTTTAGTAATTATGGCTATCTACAGACGGCCCTGATTACTAATACTGGGCTTAGTGCTTGCCGGTATGGCAGGCCAGCACTAACCCCAACATCTATTACCTCGGCACCCACCGCCACCAGGGGTGCCGGGAAGAGCCGGGTCCCAGCAGGACCGGACCTTCTAAATTGAGGGTCTGGCTCTGGGGTGGCTGCAGGCTGGTACCATTAGGCTGGGAAGGGCCAATAACCGTGTCCCTTCCCACCCTGGTAGTGCCAGGCTGCCGCTGCTGGTTGTATCTGGCTGGCGAAGGAAAAAAGGGGGGGACCCCACTCCATTTTTAAAAAAAATTATTTAATTATTTTTGTAAAAAAAAATGGCGTGGGGTCCCCCCCTTTTTTCCTTCGCCAGCCAGATACAACCAGCAGCAGCAGCCTGGCACTACCAGGGTGGGAAGGGACACGGTTATTGGCCCTTCCCAGCCTAATGGTACCAGCCTGCAGCCGCCCCAGCGCCAGAACCTCAATTTAGAAGGTCCGGTCCTGCGGGTACCCGGATCTTCCCGGCACCCCTGGTGGCGGTGGGTGCCGAGGTAATAGATGTTGGAGTTAGTGCTGGCCTGCCATACCGGCAAGCACTAAGCCCAGTATTAGTAATCAGGGCCGCCTGTAGATAGCCATAATTACTAAAACTGTAGTATTGTAAAAAAAAATACACACACACAAGTATAAAACATTTTATTGAAATAAACACTCCCCCAGACCCGTTTGACCATTTTATTAAAAAAAAAAAAAAAAGCTGGTCCGACGTAGTCCACCGAATCCGACGTAGTCCTCTGCATTCACGACCCTGAAAAATAGAAAACAAACACACAAACACACAAACACAGACCACTTACCTCTTCCTGCACTGGGATAATACACACAGCGATGTCACTGTACAGGGATAACAAACACAGCGATGTCACTGTACAGGGATAATAAACACAGCGATGTCACTGTACAGACATAATACACACAGCGATGTCACTGTACAGTGATAATAAACACAGTGATGTCACCATACAGGGATAATAAACACAGTGATGTCACCGTACAGGGATAATAAACACAGTGATGTCACCGTACAGGGATAATAAACACAGTGATGTCACCGTACAGGGATAATAAACACAGTGATGTCACAGTACAGGGATAATAAACATAGTGATGTCAAAGTCCAGGGATAATACACACAGTGATGTCACTGTACAGGGATAATAAACCTCAGATCAACACATTGTGCCCCCATCAGACCTCAAATCAGCGTCTTGTTCCCCCATCAGACCTCAGGTCAGCGTCTTGTGCCCCCATCAGACCTCAGATCAGCGTCTTGTGCCCCCATCAGACCTCAGGTCAGCGTCTTCTGCCCCCATCAGACCTCAGATCAGCGTCTTGTGCCCCCATCAGACCTCAGATCAACACAATGTGCCCCCATCAGAGCTCAGGTCAGCGTCTTGTGCCTCCATCAGACCTCAGGTCAGCGACTTGTGCCCCCATCAGACCTCAAATCAGCGTCTTGTTCCCCCATCAGACCTCAGGTCAGCGTCTTGTGCCCCCATCAGACCTCAGATCAGCGTCTTGTGCCCCCATCAGACCTCAGATCAACACAATGTGCCCCCATCAGAGCTCAGGTCAGCGTCTTGTGCCTCCATCAGACCTCAGGTCAGCGACTTGTGCCCCCATCAGACCTCAGGTCCGCGTCTTGTGCCCCCATCAGACCTCAGATCAGCGTCTTGTGCCCCCATCAGACCTCAGATCAACACAATGTGCCCCCATCAGACCTCAGGTCAGCGTCTTGTGCCCCATCAGACCTCAGGTCAGCGTCTTGTGCCCCCATCAGACCTCAGGTCAGCGTCTTGTGTCCCCATCAGACCTCAGGTCAGCGTCTTGTGCCCCCATTAGACCTCAAGTCAGCGTCTTGTGCCCCCATCAGACTTCAGATCAGCGTCTTGTGCCCCATCAGACCTCAGATTAACACAATGTGCCCCCATAAGACCTCAGGTCAGCGTCTTGTGGCCCCCTCAGACCTCAGATCAACACAATGTGCCCCCCATGTGCCCCCATCAGACCTCAGGTCAGCGTCTTGTGCCCCCCTCAGACCAGCATCTTGTGGCCCCCCTCAGACCTCAGATCAGCCCACCCAGCCACTTTAAAAAAAGCATACTTACCTGTTCGGGCCGCCGCTGTCCTCAGGCTCCCCGCTCCACTGTGTTCCCTGCCGGCGCGCACTATGACCTGACGCTGCGTCAGGTCTTGCGAAGGTCTTGCGAATTGGGGCAGAGAATGTTCTAGGGTAGCACATCAGAGAAGGGGTGACTATGGGGTTCCAGGGAGTATGTGACCACATGCAATCTCCATCCAAAAAGTCATACTGAGGCTCACCACCATGCTTTACACTGCAATCTTATTGAAAGACAGACAATCAGGGGTTCACCGCCAGATTGTCAGGCAGCATTTTTAAGTAGGTCACCATTACCGTGTCCCTGAAAATTGCCTTGGGGTCATCACCAGACTATTGGCCAGATTTAGAAAAAATGGTGCAATTAGGGAGCCTCAGAGGCATCCCTACATGCTGCCCCTGGTGTTTCCTATCCATTTCCAAGGTGTTTCCATCTTTTTCTGAGGTTTTCACATGTTGGGGCAAACTTGACTGTGCAGAACCTTTGGCCCCTGCAAAAATATTCGGGTCTCCCATAGACTTTAATGGGATTCGTGATTCGGCTCGAACCCACGAATCCCATGGAAGATTCGGGCCGAATACCGAATCCCCGAATATTTTAGGATTCGATCAACTCTAGATAAATGGTATCAGAAAATACACAATAAAAGAATAATAAAACAACTCAATTGCATTAAATTAAACAATAGAGTAGAACTGAACTGAAGAACTATTCCACATTCTGAGAAAGGCTTATGGACGCCTCATGAGAAGAAGAAGAAATAGGTCAGTGTGATACAAGGAGTATATATTTCAGCTTATTGCAACGTCTTGTGTGATCCTCATTTGGAGTCAGAGGTGAGTGGGTGGCTAATATGTTTATGATGATAAGCTTGCCAAGGGGCCCATAGTTTCAGGAACTTGGCATGGGTTCTGTTAGCTCAACTTTCCAGCTACTCCAATAGATAAAGCTGGTCGACCCTCTCCCACCATTGCTTAACATTAGGGGCAGTTTGGTTAAGCCAATGCATAGGAATTAATAATCTACCAGCTTGAACAAGTAAGGTAGGAAGATCTGACATGGTTGGATGCCATGAGGGTAGCCAAAGAAGAACAGATGTGGGAGAGAGCCGGATTGTAACACAGTAACATAGTTTATAAGGCCAAAAAAAGACATCTGTCTATACAGTTCGGCCTCTTATCCTGCAAGTTGATCCAGAGGAAGGCAAAAAACCCCTTTGAGGTAGAAGCCAATTTTCCACTTTCCCCCACTTTAGGGGGAAAAATTCCTTCCCGACTCCAATCAGGCAATCAGAATAACTCCCTGGATCAACGACCCATCTCTAGTAACTATAGACTGTAATATTGTGACCCTCCAGAAATACATCCACGCCCCTCTTGAACTCTTTTAGTGAACTTACCATCACCACCTCCTCAGGCAGAGAGTTCCACAGTCTCACTGCTCTTACCGTAAAGAATCCTCTTCTATGTTTATGTACAAACCTTTTTTCCTCCAGACGCAGAGGATGTCCACCCATCATACGCAACAACAAACCGGGGGATAAATAGAGCATGGGAGAGATCTCTGTACTGACCCCTGATATATTTATACATAGTTATTAAATCTCCCTTCAGTAGTCTTTTTTCTAAAGTAAATAACCTTAGTTTTGATAATCTTTCTGGGTACTGTAGTCCACCCATTCCAGTTATTACTTTAGTTGCCCTCCTCTGAACCCTCTCCAGCTCTGTTATGTCTGCCTTGTTCACAGGAGTCCAGAACTGTACACAGTACTCCATGTGTGGTCTGACTAGTGATTTGTAAAGTGGCAGGACTATGTTCTCATCACGGGCATCTATGTCTCTTTTGATGCAACCCATTATCTTATTGGCTTCGGCAGCAGCTGTCTGACACTGGTTTCTGCAGCTTAGTTTGGTCTAGGTCCACTCCTTTTCCATGTCAGTATTAACCAGTGTTTTACCATTTATTATGTACTGGTGACTTGCATTATTCCTTCCTGTGTGCATAACCTTACATTTGTCAGTTTTAAACCTCATTTGCCACTTCTCTGTCCAATCCTCCAGTCTATCCAGATCCATCTGTAGCAGTGTACTGTCCTCTTCTGTGTTAATTACTTTACACAGTTTAGTGTCATCTGTAAAAATTTAGATTTTACTGTTCAAGCCTTATACAAGATCATTTGTAAACATATTGAAGAGAATAGGGCCCAATACTGACCCCTGTGGTACCCCAACAGTGATAGTGACCCAATATAAGTGTGTACCATTAATAGCCACCCTCTGTTTTCTATCACTGAGGCAATTACTTACCCACATACAGACATTTTCCCACAGTCCAAGCATTCTCATTTTATATACAAACCTTTTATGTGGTACAGTGTCAAATGCTTTAGAGAAGTCCAAATATACGACAACCATTGATTTGCAGCGGTCAAGTCTAGAACTTACCTCCTCATAGAAACTGATTAAATTGGTTTGACATGACCGATCCCTCATGAAACCATGCTGATATGGAGTTATTTGCTTATTTTCATTGAGGTACTCCAAGATAGCATCTCTTAGAAAACCTTCAAACAGTTTACCCATGACAGATGTTAAACTTACCGGCCTATAGTAGGCTCTGTTTTTGGACCCTTTTTGAATATTGGCACCACATTTGCTATGTGCCAATCCTGTGGAACACCCCCTGTCAGTATAGTGTCCTTAAATATCAGAAATAAGGATCTGGCTATGACATTACTTAATTCTCTTAGGATACTGGGGTGTATGCTATCCGGTCCTGGCGATTTGTCTATTTTAATCTTTTTAAGATGCCGCTGTACTTCTTCCTGGGTCAGACAGGGCACTTTTAATGGGGAATTTACTTTTATATTCTGCATTTCATCTGACATTGGAGAAAAAAATATTTAATAGCTTTACTTTCTCCTCATCGCTCTTTGCAACTCTGTAAAGGGCCGACACCTTCAGGTTTATACTTTTTACCATTTATATACAGTAATTGAAGAACATTTTAGGGTTAGTTTTACTCTCTTTGGCAATTAATCTCTCGGTCTCTAGTTTGGCTGCTTTTATTTGTCCTTTACATATTCTATTTTTTACTTATAGTTTTTCAATGCTTCCCCACTACTCTCCTGTTTTAGTGATTTAAATGCTTTCTTTTTGTCATTTATTGCTTTCTTTACAGTTCTATTTATCCACATTGGTTTTTTTTTCTTGTTTCTTAACCTTTTATTTCCATAAGGCGTGTACCTCTCACAATTAGATAGTAGGATGCTTTTAAAAATATCCCATTTTGTGGCTGTATTTTTATTTTTGGGGACTTTGTCCCAGTTAGTTAGGCCTATGGCTAGAGATGAGCGAGTAGTGTTCGATCGAGCTGGTATTCGATCGAATACTACGCTATTTGGCATACTCGATTTCGTTCGAGTATAACGGCGATGGCGCACTTAGAATTCGTTTCCCCTCCCACCTTCCCTGGCGCTCTTTTTCCACCAATCACCATGCAGGGGGGGTTTGACAGGCACGCTGAGCACGCTGGCAGCGCGAAAACGGCGTCTACATGCATTGGCTGGAAAAACCATGTGACCTCGAATATTAAAAACTCAGCTCTTCCTGCTCGTACGCATATGCTGCGTGAACTTAGTCAGGGACAGAGGCTGGAGAAGGGACAGACAGATTTTAGCTGTTGGATAGGCAGGAGCGTGATTAAAAGCCCTTATCAGGGCTACTACAGTGGACTTCAGTGATAGCTTACTACAATATAGACTTTACAGAGAACGGCTGCTGTATTCAGGGATAGCTGCTGGAGTAGGGACAGAGAGAGGCATTAGTGGTGTATTAGGTGCTCTGCTACATACCAAACTATATTTGACACTACTGCTGTGTACCTTGAAAAATACAATATATAGGCCTTAACTGGCAACTGTACTGTGCGTTCTCTTGCAAAGTAATTTCTCATAACTGTTGTTCATACACACCGTCTGATCACTCAGTACACGGCTGTGTACCTTGAAAAATACAATATATAGGCCTTAACTGGCAACTGTACTGTGCGTTCTCTTGCAAAGTAATTTCTCATAACTGTTGTTCATACACACCGTCTGATCACTCAGTACACGGCTGTGTACCTTGAAAAATACAATATATAGGCCTTAACTGGCAACTGCACTGTGCGTTCTCTTGCAAAGTAATTTCTCATAACTGTTGTTCATACACACCGTCTGATCACTGAGTACACGGCTGTGTACCTTGAAAAATACAATATATAGGCCTTAACTGGCAACTGTACTGTGCGTTCTCTTGCAAAGTAATTTCTCATAACTGTTGTTCATACACACCGTCTGATCACTGAGTACACGGCTGTGTACCTTGAAAAATACAATATATAGGCCTTAACTGGCAACTGCACTGTGCGTTCTCTTGCAAAGTAATTTCTCATAACTGTTGTTCATACACACCGTCTGATCACTCAGTACACGGCTGTGTACCTTGAAAAATACAATATATAGGCCTTAACTGGCAACTGTACTGTGCGTTCTCTTGCAAAGTAATTTCTCATAACTGTTGTTCATACACACCGTCTGATCACTGAGTACACGGCTGTGTACCTTGAAAAATACAATATATAGGCCTTAACTGGCAACTGTACTGTGCGTTCTCTTGCAAAGTAATTTCTCATAACTGTTGTTCATACACACCGTCTGATCACTGAGTACACGGCTGTGTACCTTGAAAAATACAATATATAGGCCTTAACTGGCAACTGTACTGTGCGTTCTCTTGCAAACTAATTTCACGGCTGTGAAGGCAAAATATTGTAAAAAAAAAAAAAAATGCGGCGGGGGGCTAGCGGAATAGGACGTGGACGAGGACGGGGGCGCGGAAATGCTGTTGGGGGCCTTGTTGAAGCCAGTGGGGATACAATGCGTGCTGGTGAGGGTCAGCCAGGATCCCGCTCATCCAGAATCCCTGCCTTTATGGGACAGTTAAGCAGGGGGCGGGTTACACCGCTGTTGAGGCCTGAGCAGGTTGAACAGGTGGTGCAATGGATAGCCGATAGCGCTTCCACACAGTTGTCCACCAGCCAGTCATCCACACAGTCTCACTCTGACCCTCCTTCCTCCACACCTGGCCAACAGAGTCATCCCACCCTTGACCCCTCCCAGGAGCTCTTTTCGGGTCCTTTTTCAGATGTGCCGGAAGAATCCCAGGAGCTAGGAGAGGAATTTGTTTGTAGTGATGCCCAAACCCTTGAGTTTTCGCCATCTCCTGCTGATGTGGACCCTGAGCCAGCATCTGTTATCATGAGCGATGATGATGATGATGAGACGCAGTTGCCATCAAGGGAGGCTGTTGGAATGTCCAGTGGGCAGGAGGAGGAGCAGAGTGAGGAAGAGGAGGTGGTGGATGACGAAATGACCGACCCCACTTGGCCAGGGGTGATGTCCAGCGGGGAAAGCAGTGGAGAGGTGGTGGTCTGCGCAGCACCGAAAAAGGCAGCAAGAGGCAGAGGGATGTCCAGAGGCAGAGGGATGTCCACAGGCAGAGGGATGTCCACAGGCAGAGGGATGTCCACAGGCAGAGGGATGTCCAGAGGCAGAGGACAGTCCAGACAAAGTAGTGAGGCCACAGCCAGCACGGCCGAAGCTGTTCCCGGCAGCGGGCAGTCGCGCGAAGCTCCCCCATCGAGGCCTCGTACTTCTGTGGTGTGGAGATTTTTTAATGTTTGTGCGGATGACAAACTGAGCGCGGTTTGCACACTCTGCCACTCAAAACTGAGTAGGGGCTCTGAGAAGAGCAATCTGACCACCTCAGGCATGCGGCGTCACTTGGAAGTCAAGCACTGGGCTGAGTGGGAGAGAGCAAACGCAATACAAACTGCGCCCGGTCCTGCTGCCACTGCCTCTTCCCCTTTGTTGTGTGCTGCCACTGCGGTCCAGACCTCCAGCCAGGACACCTCCACATCTGCCTCTGCCTCGGCTACTTTGGGGCCTTCTCCTTCAGCCTCCCCTTCCCCCGCCTCTTCGCCTGCACCCTCACACTCCTCGTCCCAACAACTGTCCATCTCGCAGGCGTTCGACCGCAGGCGGAAGTACGCCTCGAGTCACCCCCAAGCCCAAGCCTTAAACTGCCACATCTCCAAACTGCTGGCCCTGGAGATGTTGCCGTTTAGGCTTGTGGAGACGCAGGCCTTCCGCGACCTGATGGCGGCTGCCGCACCTCGCTATTCCGTCCCCAGCCGCCACTACTTTTCCCGGAGTGCCGTCCCCGCCCTGCACCAGCACGTGTCGCGTAACATCAGGCGGGCCCTGAGGTACGCAGTCAGCGCAAAGGTCCACTTGACCACCGACTCGTGGACAAGCGCTTGCGGCCAGGGACGCTACATCTCTTTGACGGCACACTGGGTGAATGTAGTGGAAGCGGGGACGGGGTCGCAAACAGAGACGGCCTACCTACCACCCCCGCCCAAGATTGCCAGCATGGGTTCTGATAAACCCCCCTCCTCCTCCTCCTCCTCCTCCTCCTCCTCCTCCTCCTGTGCCTTAACATCTCCCTCAGCCGCTAGCTGGAAGCGTTGCAGCACTGGCGCGGGGAGACGTCAGCAGGCGGTGCTAAAGCTCATCAGCTTGGGCGACAGGAAGCACAGCGCCCCAGAGGTGAGGGACGCCATATTGCAGCAGACGGAGATGTGGCTGTCGCCGCTTCAGCTAGGACCAGGCATGGTCGTGTGCGATAACGGCCGTAACCTGGTGGCGGCTCTGGAGCTTGCCGAACTCAATCACGTACCATGCCTGGCCCACGTTTTTAATCTGGTAGTCCAAAAATTTCTGAAGACTTACCCCAACCTGGCAGAGCTACTGGTGAAAGTGCGGCGCTTGTGCGCTCACTTTCGGAAGTCAACTGTAGCTGCTGCTAGCTTAAAAAAACTCCAGCAACGCCTCCATTTGCCTGAACATCGGCTGTTGTGCGACCTGCCCACTCGCTGGAATTCCACCTATTCCATGTTGGCCAGGGTGTGTGAGCAGCAGAGAGCATTGATGGAGTACCAGATTATGAATCCACGCGTGCCTCCAACTCAGCTCCCTCAGTTTACCAACCACGAGTGGCCATGGATGGCAGACATATGCGATGTACTGCGTATCTTTGAGGAGTCCACCAAGAAGGTCAGCAGCGAGGACGCTATAGTGAGCGTAACCATCCCGCTCCTAGGCGTCCTTAAAGAATCGCTCATCGCAATAAGGGAGAACGCATTGCACGCAGAGGAGACGGGGGTAGGAGGAGACGCAACGGAGCTACACAGTCAGACCACACTTTTGTCTGCTTCACGGTGGCAGTTGCAGGAGGAGGAGGATGAGGAGGAGGAGGACGACGTGGAGGTGGCTGTGGAAGAGGAGGAGGATGCTGGCGGCGAGGGTAGCAGTCAGGCTGTGTGCGTCCCATTGGTTCAGCGCGGATGGGGCGGAGAGGAGGCGGAAGAGGAAGAGGAGGAAATGGCAAGTGATCCTTCTGGTGGGGGCAGTGAGGTCATGCCTATTCAGAGTCTGGCACACATGGCTGACTTCATGCTGGGCTGCTTTTCCCGGGACACACGTGTTGTCCGGATAGTGGAGAACAAACTGTACTGGGTCTTCGCACTCCTGGACCCCCGGTATAAAGATAACGTCTCCTCTTTTATTCCGGTAGAGGAGAGGACGAATCGATTGCTGGAATACCAGAGGGAACTCGTGCAGAACATGATGGAGATTTTCCCACCCACCATCGCTGGCGGCAGAGAGGAGAGGGTCTCCCAGAGTCCCACAACATCCATCAGGCCCACAGCCACCAGGGGAACACTCTCCAAGGTGTGGGACACGTTCATGGCACCCCCTCGTGCAACTTCCATCACTGCGGGGCCCGCTATCAGCAGGAGGGACAAGTATCGGCGGATGTTGCGGGAGTACCTGGCAGACCGTAACCCTGTCCTCCCCGATCCCTCGGCGTCCTACACTTACTGGGTCTCCAAGTTGGACACGTGGCTGGAACTGTCCCTGTACGCCTTGGAGGTGCTTGCCTGCCCTGCCGCCAGCGTGCTATCAGAAAGGGTGTTCAGCGCAGCCGGGGGCATTATAACCGATAAGCGCAGCCGCCTGTCAACCGACAGTGCCGACAGGCTGACGCTAATCAAAATGAACAGCAAGTGGATTGACCCGGACTTTGCTTCTCCAACCGTGGAAAGCAGCCAAAAGTGAAGTGCCATCTGTATGAAGTGCCATTTCCTCCTCCACCTCCTCCTCCTTCTCCTCCTTAACCGCCGTAGAATTGCTCCGTAAATAAGAAAAATTTATATGTTTATGGCTCACCTCTTGGGCCTCCACAAAATGTTTAAGAGGTCTCACCTCTTGGGCCTCCTCATAATTTTTAACCGGTCTCACCTCTTGGGCCTCAACATAATTTTTAACCGGTCTCACCTCTTGGGCCTCCACAAAATGTTTAACAGGTCTCACCTCTTGGGCCTCCACATAATTTTTAACACGTCTCACCTCTTGGGCCTGCACAAAATGTTTAAGAGGTCTCACCTATTGGGCCTCCACATAATTTTTAACAGGTCTCACCTTTTGGGCCTCCACAAAAGGTTTAAGAGGTTAACAGTGGAAAGCAGCCAAAAGTGAAGTGCCATCTGTATGAAGTGCCATTTCCTCCTCCACCTCCTCCTCCTCCTCCTCCTTAACCGCCGTAGAATTGCTCCGTAAATAAGAAAATGTATATATTTATGGCTCACCTCTTGGGCCTCCACATAATTTTTAACAGGTCTCACCTCTTGGGCCTCCACAAAATGTTTAACAGGTCTCACCTCTTGGGCCTCCACATAATTTTTAACAGGTCTCACCTTTTGGGCCTCCACAAAAGGTTTAAGAGGTTAACAGTGGAAAGCAGCCAAAAGTGAAGTGCCATCTGTATGAAGTGCCATTTCCTCCTCCACCTCCTCCTCCTCCTTAACCGCCGTAGAATTGCTCCGTAAATAAGAAAAATGTATATATTTATGGCTCACCTCTTGGGCCTCCACATAATTTTTAACAGGTCTCACCTCTTGGGCCTCCACAAAATGTTTAACAGGTCTCACCTCTTGGGCCTCCACATAATTTTTAAGAGGTCTCACCTCTTGGGCCTCCACAAAATGTTTAACAGGTCTCACCTCTTGGGCCTCCACAAAATGATTAACAGGTCTCACCTCTTGGGCCTCCACAAAATGTTTAACAGGTCTCACCTCTTGGGCCTCCACAAAATGTTTAACAGGTCTCACCTCTTGGGCCTCCACATAATTTTTAACAGGTCTCACCTTTTGGGCCTCCACAAAAGGTTTAAGAGGTTAACAGTGGAAAGCAGCCAAAAGTGAAGTGCCATCTGTATGAAGTGCCATTTCCTCCTCCACCTCCTCCTCCTTAACCGCCGTAGAATTGCTCCGTAAATAAGAAAAATGTATATATTTATTGCTCACCTCTTGGGCCTCCACATAACTTTTTAACAGGTCTCACCTCTTGGGCCTCCACATAATTTTTAACAGGTCTCACCTCTTGGGCCTCCACATAATTTTTAACACGTCTCTCCTCTTGGGCCTCCACATAATTTTTAATACATCTCACCTCTTGGGCCTCCACATAATTTTTAAGAGGTCTCACCTCTTGGGCCTACACAAAATGTTTAAGAGGTGTCACCTCTTGGGCCTCCACATAATTTTTAAGAGGTCTCACCTCTTGGGCCTCCACATAATTTTTAAGAGGTGTCACCTCTTGGGCCTCCACATAATTTTTAAGAGGTCTCACCTCTTGGGCCTCCACATAATTTTTAAGAGGTCTCACCTCTTGGGCCTCCACATAATTTTTAAGAGGTCTCACCTCTTGGGCCTCCACATAATTTTTAAGAGGTCTCACCTCTTGGGCCTGTACAAAATGTTTAAGAGGTCTCACCTCTTGGGCCTCCACAAAATGTTTAAGCGGTCTCACCTCTTGGGCCTCCACATAATTTTTAATACGTCTCACCTCTTGGGCCTCCACATAATTTTTAAGAGGTCTCACCTCTTGGGCCTACACAAAATGTTTAAGAGGTGTCACCTCTTGGGCCTCCACATAATTTTTAAGAGGTGTCACCTCTTGGGCCTCCACATAATTTTTAAGAGGTCTCACCTCTTGGGCCTCCACATAATTTTTAAGAGGTGTCACCTCTTGGGCCTCCACATAATTTTTAAGAGGTCTCACCTCTTGGGCCTCCACATAATTTTTAAGAGGTCTCACCTCTTGGGCCTCCACATAATTTTTAAGAGGTCTCACCTCTTGGGCCTCCACATAATTTTTAAGAGGTCTCACCTCTTGGGCCTCCACATAATTTTTAAGAGGTCTCACCTCTTGGGCCTCCACAAAATGTTTAACAGGTCTCACCTCTTGGACCTCCACAAAATGTTTAAGCGGTCTCACCTCTTGGGCCTCCACATAATTTTTAAGAGGTCTCACCTCTTGGGCCTCCACATAATTTTTAAGAGGTCTCACCTCTTGGGGCTCTACAAAATGTTTAAGAGGTCTCACCTCTTTAGCCTCCACACAATTTTTAAGACGTCTCACCTCTTGGGCCTCCACAAAATTTTCCATGAGCCTCTGGCCAGCCCACGGCCTCTTCCTGCCTTTTGCGGTCCTACGCATCCCTCAACATCCCCACTGCTTTACCTGCTAGACATGACACTGGGCCAGGTCGGGTCACTGACATCTCAAGCGCCAACAATTTGGGCATTTTAAGGCTTCTGCATGTGTTTGAGTTGTTTTTACATTTTAAAGAAGACATGTCTGACCACATCTCACACACACACAATGACAATTATGAGTGGGGTCTATTTGCTTTCCCCCTTGCCTATGCCATCTGTGGTTGTCATAGGCAACGTGATTTTAAGGGGTGCAGAATTTTATCTTCTTTTTTGTCTACTTTGGCTTGGGGTCCATGGCAATGTTGAGGAAAGAAGGTTTCCTTGTATGGTCTCACTTTACAGAGAGGTTAGATTGTGTTTGGAGTGTATTGTTGAGAGGCTGTGATAGTGGCGTAATAGTGCGACTTGGGCGCGTTATATGCACCCAGACATGCTTCCCCTGCTGTCCCAGTTGCATTCCAGCAGTGTTGGCATCTTTTCTGAGGTTCCAGGGTGGACTTGGTGACCTCCAAGTGGTCGAATTGAGATTTCCAAGTGGCGAGCATTTTTTCCCCATAGACTTTAATGGGATTCGATATTCGGTCGAATAGTCGAATTTCGCGGTCTATTCGAATCGAATTTCGAACTTTCGAATATTTCACTACTCGCTCATCTCTACCTATGGCCTCTCTTAGTTAGCTAAATTTTGCTTTTTTGAACTTTGGTATTTGTGTTCCTCCCTGAAGAAACACTCTTTTGAATGACAATTGGAATTCTTATTTTATGGTCACTATTTCCCAGGTGTCCCCCAACCTGCACATCTGTTGTTTTGTCAGGTCTATTGGTTAATACTAAGTCCAATATGGCCGTCCCTGTAGTCAGGTCCTGAACCAGTTGGGAAAGGTAATTGTCTTTGGTTATTGCCAAGAACCTGTTCCCTTGAGATATACAGGTTTCAGTATCCCAGTCTATATCTGGGTAGTTGAAGTCCCCCCATAATAAGGACCTCATTATGATTTGCCACCTTGTCTATTTCATTTAGAAGTAGATTTTCTGTGGGCTATGGTATATTAGGTGGCTTATAATAAACCCCATTAGTATTTTATTATTGTTTTTCCTCCATGTATTTCTACGCACAGTGACTCCACATGTTCATGTCCCTATTTTATATCTTCCCGGAGTGTGGGCTTTAGATAGGACTTTACATAAAGGCAGACCCCTCCCCCTCTCCGGTTTTGGCAATCATTTCTAAACAGACTGTAACCCTGTACGTTGACTGTCCAGTCATAGCTATCATCCAGCCTTGTCTCAGTTACTTCCACTATGTCATAGTCCTCCTCACACATCACTACTTCCAGTTCACCAGTTTTATTAGTTAGGCTTCTGGCATTAGTTCCATTACCTTGCCCCAGGTCTCTATCTGCACTATATTCCCCTCTTATAATGTAATTACCCTCCCCCAGTCCCTAATTTAAACACTCCTCCAGCCTTCTAGCCATTTTCTCCCCCAAAACAGCTGCTTCTTCCCCATTGAGGTGCAGCCCATCCCTATAATAGAGCCTATAGCCGACAGAGAATTCGGCCTAGTTCTCCAGGAACCCAAACCCCTCCTTTCTACAAAAGTTCTTGAGCCACTTGTTTACCTCCCTAATCCCCTGCTGCCTTTCTTGTGTGGCTCATGGTGCAGGCAGCATTTCAGAAAACACTACATTTGAGGTCCTTGCCCTAAGCTTATGACCTAAATCTCTAAAATCATTTTTAAGGACGCTCCACCTACCTCTAACTTTGTCATTGGTTCTGATATGGACTATGACTGCTGGATCTTCTCCAGCTCCTCCCAGTAATCTGTCAACCCGATCCGCAATGTGTCGAACTCGAGCGCAGGAAGACAACACACCGACGATCCCGGTCTTTGTGACAGATTGCCTTCTCTGTACTCATAATAATTGAGTCTCCCACTACCAGCACCTGCCTGGCATGCCTGCTCTCCTGGTCCCCTGCTTACTGGAGCTGACATTCCCCTGACTGGCATAGGAAGTGTCTGACTGCAGCAGTGCTCTCCCTGAACTGACATCCCCCTCATCTGCCAAACTTGCAAACTTGTTGCGGTGTGTCAGATCAGAGCTAGCCTCCCTGGCACTTTTCCCTCTACCCCACTTTCTAACTGTTACCCAGCTAGCTACCTCACTTTCCTGAGCCTCCTCACTACCACCCTCGCCCATATCTACCCCATAGAGTGCTTGCTCAGTGAGCAGTAAACTCTTTTCTAAATGGTTAGCGCTTCTCAGTGTTGAAATTCGCCCGGTTAGATACATGATGTGCGATTCCAAACGGGCAATTTGCTCACATTTTGAACAAAGATATGGACCCTTAAACGGCTGTTCCAGGACTGCATACATTAGACAACATATGCACTGGACTGCGCTGTCAATAATGCAACACATACTAATGGGGATTACGCAAAAAAAAGAGAAAAAATACAATACAGTGTTATGAAACCGACTTACTGTACTCCCCTCTTAAAGTCCCTGAATCTGAAGTCACGTAATCGAAAGTCACACACTTAATTCAAACACGTACTTAAAATCAAACACACAAATGCTCACAAGCTCACATTGTTTATCTGCTTGTATAAGTGCAGCTCTCAAACCAGACTGCTTTTTTTCCCCCTGGATTCAAAGGACTGAACTGCCCTCAAGACTGGCTATTTAACTTCTCATTTTCTTTTCAAATATCTTTTTATTGATTTTTTCATTTAAAGAGGACATTGTCACAAACAAAGATTAAAATGTAAACAATGGTAAGAAGCATATTGCAAATTGAACATATTAAGTAATATGATATCTACTCTGTTCACCTGGGACAGCTGCTTTTACGAGCTGTGTAGGAGGGAACTAATTCAGGTGAATAATCATGTTGAGTAACTTAGTCAACTGAGGTTGAGAAAAGGGGGATTAGAAGTAGGGGGACTGTGCGAGGTGAGGGTGGAGGAAGAGGGAGAAGGGGTGGGTTTACAGGGAGGTACCTATTATAGATATATCAGTTGGTGTAAGCTAAAATTCAGATAGAGTGCCTAAATTCTGAGAGGCTCTCAATGCATGATTTTGACTTTCAGTGGGAGATCCAGCTGTCCCACAACTTCAGAAATTTGTGGTGAGATCTGGTCTCCCAGGCTGAAAGCTCCTCCATATGGAAGATATGATCCACTTTTAAGAGCCATTGAGCGATGGTAGGCGAGGTAGGTTGGTACCAATGCTGTGGAATAAGTGTCTTCGCTGCTGCTGTCAAAATGTGGAATAGTTTTTGTTTTGTATTAGTTAAGTGTGGAAGTCTAGTATGAAGAAAGACTGAGATAGGAGTACGAGATTCCTTCAATGAGCAGATGGATTTAATGTTGTCCAGTACTTCAGACCAGAAATTCTGCAATATGGTACAAGACCACCACATGTGCATGTAGGTACCCTGTTCTTGTTTACATTTCCAGCAGATATCTGAACTAATGCAATTCATCTGTTTAAGACGTACTGGGGTGAGGTACCACCTGGTGATAAGTTTGAAGGAGTTTTCTTGGAGGCATGTGCAACGGGAGACACCATGTGAGTGGCAGGAAATTTGTTTAATCTCTGCCTCAGTCCACTTAGTATTGAAGTCTTTGCTCCAAGTATCTATGTACTGTCTGTCTGAAGGAAATCTTATTAATTGCAGAGAATGGTATATTTGAGATAACAAATGTTTAGGGGACGCTTTAGTGACTATGAGTTTCTCCCAATTTGTACGTAGGTTCTCTCCTTATGTCTGCTGTTTAGAGTTGAGCGAACGTGCTCGTAATGAGCACTGTACTGCTCGGATCCCCTGCGCTCGCATGGCATCCGGATCCATCCTCACCTGACTGTAAGTCAATGGGGGCGGATCCGTTTACTATGACACACGAGTGTGTCATACCAAACAGATCCGTCCCCACTGACTTGCAGTCGGGTGAGGAGGACGGATCCGGATGGCTGAGGCCATGCAAGCGCAGGGGATCCGAGCAGTACAGTGCTCGTTACGAGCACGTTCGCTCAACTCTACTGCTGTTTTAAGAAAGATGTTAGAGAGTAAATGAACATGGGCTTTTTGGAGGGAGTGTAGCGAGGTAGTTTCTAGTGGGTCTAAGTTGTCTTCTGAATCAGTGAAGGAAGATAGTAGAATGCGTGTAAGTTCTGATCGCTTTGGTTGAATGTCGGCGTATTTAGGGAGGTATAAATCCGGAATATCAGCTAGCGACATGATGAGGAAGGGCTGAGTTTGTCTTTGTACCTAGACCAGACTCTAAGCGAGGTTTTAATTACTTTATTATAAGTGTAAGAGTTGAGGGAGGAAAAGTCTTTAAGCCAGAGTAGGGAACGCAAGGGTTGTGCTGTTTGGTAAGCTTCCAGGGGGCTCTATAATTTGCTGTCCTCTCCTCTGGCCCAGTTTACTATCCTGGTGAGGTGAACTGCATCATAATAAAGCCTCCAGTCTGGGAGGGCCATTCCCCCTTGTGACTTATGTTGTGTAAGGAGATCATTATTTAGACGTGGTCCCCTGTTCTGCCACAAGTAACGGTTAATGATTTTCCTAATAATAGTAAAGAAGGAGGACGGTAAAGGAATAGGAAGAGTCTGGAATAAGTACAAAAGTTTGGGTAGTAGTTTGGATTTGATTAAGCTCTTGCTTCCCATCCAAGAAAGGAAAGGGATTGACCACGAATCAAGTATTGACTGAAAGGTTTTTGGGATTGGGGCATAGTTAAGGGAGTATAATTCCTTCCAGTTAGAGCCAATTTTGAGACCAAGATATGATATATACTGTAGGTGGGGGGCCATGGGAAAGGGTATTTGGATTGTAAGGAAATTTTAACTGACATATCTATATTGAGCCCTAGAGCTTCGGATTTGTTAGCGTTAATTTTGAAGTTATATATGTGACCATATTCCTGTAGTATAGAGTGTAGAACGGGAAAAGCTTTTTCTGGGTTAGTAATAAATAGTAGGATGTAATCTGCATAGGCCGCAACACTGTGCGTAAAGGAGCTGCTGGTATAGCCAATAATGTCAGGGTTTTCTCTGATCGTTTGGAGGAGTGGCTCGAGAGATAGTATAAATAATATTGGTGAGAGTGGGCAGCCTTGTCTGGTTCCATTTCTAATTTGGAAGGGGGCGGAGAGTGTTTGGTTAATTCGTAATCTGGCTTAGGGAAAAGTGTACATTGCAAAAATTGCATTCATAAATAGAGGGGGGAAGCCGAAGTGGGAGAGAACCATTTTTATGTAGTTCCAGTCCACCCTGTCAAAGACCTTCTCGGCATCTGTCCCCAGCATGACCATAGGAAGTTTCTTTTTACCTGCAATTTGAAGTAAGGACAGAACTCTCATAGTATTATCTTTGCCCTCTCTCCCTGGGATAAATCCGACCTGTTCTGGGGCAATTATAGAGGGCAATAGAGGGCTAATCTTAGATGCTAGAAGACTTGCGTTGAGCTTCAGGTCTGTGTTTAGAAGTGAGATAGGCCTGTAGCTACCACAAATTGTTGGATCTTTCCCATCTTTGTGAATCAGAGTGATGTAAGCTTCTAGTGATTGCTTGGGGATTGGAGTGCCTGAGAGGTATGCATTAAAAGTGTTGGTCAGGTGTGGGAGTAGAGCCGTGGAGAATGATTTGTAGTATGAGCAGGGTAGTCCATCTGGACCTGGAGCCTTACCCTTTGCGCACTTTGACAGGGCAGACTGTACATCTTCTATGGAGAAAGGTTTTAGAAGAGATGGATGAGAGGTGGGAGGGATGGAAGGGAGTGTGATGCGGGAGAGAAATTTCTCGATATCAGAACTCTTAAGCGGATCAGGGGTTGATTGATCGGTGGGATTCAACTGGTATAATGAAATGTAGAATTCTATGAACTCTTTTTCAATCAGAGTCGGTTCCGAAGTGAGACAACCGTCTTTGGTTTTGATCTCTGCTATGTGGGTACGAAGTTTTCTTTTTTTAATTAAGGATATCATTAGCTTTGAAGCTTTATCCCCATGGGTGTAAAAAGAGTGCTTGACTGACATGTAAACCTTGGCGAGGTTTTTATTGAGGATGTCTTGAAGTTGCAGTCTAGCTTCAGTAAGTTGTTGTAAATGTGAAGCTGCTAAAGATTGTTTATGGAGTTTCTCTAGTTCAATTATCCGTGCTTGTGGCTGCAGTATTTGTGCGTTGCGGTGTTTTTTCTGATATGATCCTATTGAGATAAGCTCTCCTCTTATAGTGGCTTTGTGTGCCTCCCAGACTATTGGGGTGGCAACTTCATTGTTTGGGTTCAGTGAGAAATAGGAATCTATTGATTTCAAGATTCTGGGGTGCACGGTGGGTGTTGATAGTAGTGTCTCATTTAGTCTCCAGGGAGGTTTAGTATGTTTGTGGGAGAAAAGCTGAATTGAGAGTTTCACTGGGTAGTGGTCTGAGAAAGAGCAAGAACCAATGGTAATTGTTCAGATTTTGTGGAAGGAGGATTGAGGGAGGAAGAAACAGTCAATTCTGTGGTAAGAGTTGTGTGGGGTGGAATATAATGTGTAATCTCTATCTTTGGGATGTGTGAAGCGCCATGTATCCCTAATTGAGAGTAGATTAAGAGATTATTTTATATGCCGGATAGTTTTGTAGGACAGGGAAGATTTGCCTTGAGAAGTATTTAATAAGGGAACTAGGGCAACGTTAAAGTCTCTTCCAATAATGAGCTCTCCTTTTTTGAGGCTATGAATTGTCATTAGAGTGTCCCGTAACCACGAAGCTTGATGGGTGTTGGGGGCGTATATGTTAGCCAGGCTTATCTGTAGGCCATTTAATTTTCCTAATAAAATGAGAAGTACTACCTTCACTGTCTGTGTGTATGTCTGATTGTTCAAAGGCCAAATGTTTAGAAATGGCTATGGAGACTCCTTTAGAGTTTTTAGTAACTGAGTGGGAGTGGAACCAGTGAGTGTAGAAATGTCTGTGGAAGGAAGGGTTTTTTTCTTTCATAAAATGAGTCTCTTGAAGGAGAAGTATATCTGCGTGTGTTTTCTTGAAGTGGTGGAGGATATGGCTACGTTTCACTGCAGTATTGAGACCTCTAGTAAATCAAAGATAGATATTTGAGGTGCCTGAATTGGTAAGAGAAGGAGTGTGGGGAAGTAAGATATCGAGTTAGACAAGACTGAGATAATGGGTAAAAACAGAGGTAATAACAATAACTGTAGCCTAAATGTAGAATAAGGAATAAAAACTATTATCTAATAGATCAGTACTGGGGCCATAATATAAAAGTGTAAACAATTACTAAAGTAGATGAGAAGGAAAAATGAGAAAAAAGACCGGGCCTCGTCTAAAATGAGAGGTGGTTTCAATACATAATAATGTAACTTTGAAAAGTAAAATTGGGGGCGAGCTAGGACCGACACTCAGGACGAGTTTGCCTCTGACCGATGAGGGAGAGAGTTAGCTTTTACAGTGGGGACAAAACCCGACTGTGAAAGGGAGTATATTCGAGTTGGATAATTGTGGCAATTGGTTTTCCACAAGATAGCCTCCTGAGTGTCCACACCGCTTGTCGTGATCCCTGAAAAGTAGCATATATTAAATAACAAGAAAAGTAAGTCTATGTTCAAACAGCATTATTACGTAGTGCAAGACTGTACTCATCCCGTCTGTCGCAGGTTATTTCAGGTGGAATCGACCTTGATTCTTCTGGGTGTTAGCTTCCCTTGTCATATTCGATGTTTGGCTCGTTTATCGTTTCCCACAGTCTCCCATGGAGTAGGTGGTGGGATGAAGGGAAGTAAGGTGAGATCTTGTATCAGAGACCAATCAGGAATATCGAGGTCATCGATCTTCAAAAGTTGTAGAACTTCTTGTAGTTCTGTGTGATTCCTCAGGGTACATCTCCTCTCGTCTACAGCAAAAAAAGTCCAAACGGAAAGAGCCATCTGTATTGGATGTTTCGGTGTCTTAGGACTTCTGTCAGAGGTCGAAGTATATTTCTTTTAGACAAAATAACTCTGGTGAAATCTTGATATATCGAGATCGTAGATTCTTCAATAGGGCTTTGGCGGATTGGTGCGAGCTAGACGTTGGATGTCATCTTTGACCCTGGAATTAAACAGTCTACATATCACATCTCTGGGTGGGTCTGAACAACTTGGTCTTGCTCTTAGGGCCCTGTGAGCTCTTTCGATGGAGATCTCCAATGGGTATGAATCTCCCAGTATGGACGTGAAGATCTGTTTTACTGTGTCAGGGAAAGCTTCGGTTGAAATTGTTTCAGGGATTCCCTTGAGTCGTAGTTTGCTGAGACGTGCTCTATTATCTTGGTCCTCCAGCCAATTCACTATTTTGTTCATATGTGTTTGGCAAGAACTGAAGGTAGAAGTTGTGGCTTCGGAATATGAGATTAGTTGAGATTGTGTAGATTCTAGTTGTTCCACTCTGCCTTCAATGGATTTCATGTCTTGCTTTCTAAATAGACATATCAGATCAATTTTCTGCACAAAAGAAAAAAGCAAAGTGTGCATGAGATGTTTCTAATCTCATACACTTTGCTGTCATTGTGTTAGGGCTCATGCATATGACCATGTTTTTTTGTCCGCATCCATTTTTTTGCTGGTCGGATGTGGACCCATTGACTTCAAGGGGGCCACAAAAGATGCGGACGGCACCATGTGCTGTCAGTATCCCTATGTCTGTTCCGCAGCCCCGCAAGAAAGATAGAACATATCCTATTCTTGTCCTTTTTATGGACAAGGATAAGACCACTGGGGGCAGGATTTTCCGCTCCACAAAATGCAGAATAAACACGGCCAGTATCCGTGTTTTGCGAATCTGCAATTTACGCCGCAGTTTTTCTGCATGTAATTCACATTGTGGGCAGGTTCCCTAAAGATTAGCCAGATTATGCAGGTTGATCACTATGTATGATAAATTTGGAGCATCTCCCTAGATATGTTAGACATTTTTATTTAACTTTACAGCACCTTTTAGTTGACCTACCTTGTGCCAAAATTTTGCATCTTAAACCATACTCCCTTCCATAAAACAACTCATCTTTCCAGCCAAACCATGCCAAGTTATCAAGCAAGGATCAAAAACTGTCTAAAACAATTAATAGATGTGGTGCAATGCATGAGCACCAGAATTCTGTCTCAATTTGAACCACCATGCTGGCCCATTTAAAGTGTAAATTTACCTCAAGGTGTTGAAGTTTTAAATAGCTATTAATTGGCACCTCTATCTTGAAAATGAAGGGATTTGGGCTAAACAGTGATGGGATGGGGTCATGATACTGAGCTTATTATTGAAGCATAAGCTATCAGTTTTGATACTATTTACTCATTAGGTTTTTATTTTTTTAACCCTTTCAACCCCGGGCCTGTTTTCACCTTCCTGCCCAGGCCATTTTTTGCAAATCTGACATGTGTCACTTTATGTGGTAATAACTTTGGAACGCTTTTACTTATCCAGGCCATTCTGAGATTGTTTTCTCGTCACATATTGTGCTTCACGACAGTAGTAAATTGTTGGCAAAATATTTCATTTTTATTTATAAAAAAATACCAAATTTACAAAAAATTTGGAAAAATTTCCAAATTTCAATTTCTCTACTTTCAAAATACATAGTAATACCTCCAAAAATAGTTATTATTTTACATTCCCCATATGTCTACTTTATGTTGGCATCATTTTATAAATATCATTTTACTTTTTTAGGACGTTAGAGGGCTTAGAAGTTTAGAAGCCATTTTTCAAATTTTCACCAAATTTTCCAAAACACCTAAGCACCAATTCAGATATAAAGTGATTTTGAGGGGCTTACATAATGAAACCCACCCATAAATGACCCCATTTAAGAAACTACACCCCTCAAATTATAAAAAAAACTGCTGTTACAAACTTTGTTAACCCTTGAGGTTTTCCACAAGAATTAAAGGAAAATGGAGGTGAAATTTCAAAATTTCACTTTTTTGGTAGATTATTCATGTTAATAATTTTTTTCTTGCAACACAGTAAGGGTTAACAGCAAACTATACCACAATATACATTGCTCTGATTCTGCAGATTACAGAAATACCCCATATGTGGTGGTAAACATCTCTATGGGTTTGTGGCAGCGGTCAGAAGTAAAGGAGCGCCATATGGATTTTGGAGGCAGATTTTGCTAGAATAGTTTTTAGGCACCATTTTGTAACTGAGAGACCCTGACGTACCCCTACAGTGTAAACCCTCAAAAAGTGACCCCATTTTGGAAACTACACCCTTCAAAGAATATATTAAGGGGGTACTGGCCACTTTGACCCCCTAAGTGTTTTACGGAATTTGGAAACACTTGGCTATGAAAATGAAAAATTTCATTTCTTCCAATAAAATGTTGCTTTAGCCCCAATTTTTTTTTATTTTCATAAGGGGTAACATAGTAATATAGTTTGTAAGGCCGAAAAAAGACATCTGTCCATCCAGTTCAGCCTGTTTTCCTACAAGTTGATCCAGAGGAAGGCAAAAAAAACCCCTGTGAGGTAGAAGCCAATTTTCCTCACTTTAGGGGAAAAAATTCCTTCCCGACTGCAATCAGGCAATCAGAATAACTCCCTGGATCAACGACCCCTCTCTAGTAACTATAACCTGTAATATTATTACCCTCCAGAAATACATCCAGGCCCTTCTTGAACTCTTTTAGTGAACTTACCATCACCACCTCCTCAGACAGAGAGTTCCACAGTCTCACTGCTCTTACCATAAAGAACCCTCTTCTATGTTTGTGTACAAACCTTCTTTCCTCCAGAAGCAGAGGATGTCCCCTCGTCACAGTCACAGTCCTCGGGATAAATAGATGATGGGAGAGATCTCTGTACTGACCCCTGATATATTTATACATAGTTATTAGACCTCCCCTCAGTCGTCTTTTTTCTAAAGTGAATAACCCTAATTTTGATAATCTTTCTGGGTACTGTAGTCCACCCATTCCAGTTATTACTTTAGTTGCCCTCCTCTGAACCCTCTCCAGCTCTGCTATGTCTGCCTTGTTCACAGGAGCCCAAAACTGTATACAGTACTCCATGTGTGGTCTGACTAGTGATTTGTAAAGTGGCAGGACTATGTTCTCATCACGGGCATCTATGCCTCTTTGGATGCATCCCATTATCTTATTGGCCTTGGCAGCAGCTGTCTGGCACTGGCTTTTACAGCTTAGTTTGCTGTTCACTAAAATTCCTAGGTCCTTTTCCATGTTATAGTTACCCAATGCTTTATCATTTAGTATGTACTGGTGACTTGCATTATTCCTTCCCATATGCATAACCTTACATTTGTCAGTGTTAAACCTCATCTGCCACTTTTCTGACCAAGCCTCCAGTCTATCCAGATCCTGCTGTAGCAGTGCACTGTCCTCCTCTGTGTTAATTACTTTACACAGTTTAGTGTCATCTGCAAAAATTGATATTTTACTATGCAAACCTTCTACAATATCATTAATAAATATATTGAAGAGAATAGGACCCAATACAGACCCCTGTGGTACCCAGGCCAAGGAGTCTCATTTTGTATACTAACCTTTTATGTGGTACCGTGTCAAACGCTTTGGAGAAGTCCAAATATACGACATCCATTGAGTCACCGCGGTCAAGTCTAGAACTTACCTCCTCATAGAAACTGATTAAATTGGTTTGACATATTGCTTATTTTCATTGAGGTACTCCAAGATAGCATCTCTCAGAAAACCTTCAAACAGTTTACCCACAACAGAAGTTAAATTTACCGGCCTATAGTTTCCGAGCTCTGTTTTTGGACCCTTTTTGAATATTGGCACCACATTTGCTATGCGCCAATCCTGTGGAACACTCCCCGTCAGTATAGAGTCCTTAAATATCAGAAATAAGGGTCTGACGATGACATTACTTAATTCTCTTAGGATACGGGGGTGTATGCCATCCGGTCTTGGTGATTTGTCTATTTTAATATTTTTAAGACGTTGCTGTACCTCTTCCTGGGTCAGAGATGACACTTTTAAAGGGGAGTTTACTTTTATTTTCTGCATTTCATTTGACAGTTTATTTTCCTCAGTGAATACAGTGGAGAAAAAGTTATTTAGTAGCTTCGCTTTCTCCTCATCGCTCTCTGCAACTCCCCCCTCATTACTCTGTAAGGGGCCGACACCTTCAGGTTTATACTTTTTAGTATTTATATAATTGAAGAACATTTTAGGGTTATTTTTACTCTCTTTGGCGATTAATCTCTCAGTCTCTAGTTTGGCTGCTTTTATTTGTCTTTTACATATTCTATTTTTTTCCTCATAGTTTTTCAATGCTTCCTCGCTCTCCTCCTGTTTTAGTGATTTAAAGGCTTTCTTTTTGTCATTTATTGCTTTCTTTACAGTTGTATTTATCCACATTGGTTTTTTCTTGTTTTTTATCATTTTATTCCTATACGGTATGTACCTCTCACAATTAGATATTAGGATGCTTTTAAAAATATCCCATTTTGTGGCTGTATGTTTATTTTTGAGGACTTTGTCCCAGTTAGTTAGGCCTATGGCCTCTCTTAGTTGGCTAAATTTAGCTTTTTTGAAGTTTGGTATTTTTGTTCCTCCCTGAAGAAACACTCTTTTGAATGACAATTGGAAGGTTATTATGTTATGGTCACTGTTTCCCAGGTGTCCCCCAACCTGCACATCTGTTGTTCTGTCAGGTCTATTGGTTAATACAAAGTCCAGTATGGCCGTCCCTCTAGTGGGGTCCTGAACCAGTTGGGAAAGGTAATTGTCTTTGGTTATTGCCAAGAACCTGTTTCCTTTATGAGATGTACAGGTTTCAGTTTCCCAGTCTGTATCTGGGTAGTTGAAGTCCCCCATAATAATGACCTCATTATGATTTGCCGCCTCGTCTATTTCGTTTAGAAGTAGATTTTCTGTGGTCTCTGATATATTGGGTGGTTTATAATAAACCCCTATTAGTATTTTATTATTGTTTTTGGCTCCATTTATTTCTACCCACAGTGACTCCACATGTTCATGTCCCTCACTTATATCTTCCCGGAGTGTGGGCTTTAGGCACGACTTTACATAAAGGCAGACCCCTCCTCCTCTCCGGTTTTGACGATCCTTTCTGAAAAGATTGTAACCCTGTACGTTGACTGCCCAGTCATAGCTATCATCCAGCCATGTCTCAGTTACTCCCACTATGTCATAGTTCTCCTCACACATCACTAATTCTAGTTCACCAGTTTTATTAGCTAGGCTTCTGGCATTAGTGTACATACAATTAAGAGGTTGATGTATATTTCTTACCCTACACCTGTAACAGGAGAAAAGCACCCCATAATTTGTTACCCATTTCTCCTGAATACGGCAACACCCCATATGTTGTGGTAAACTGATGTGGGGGCACATGGCAGGACTCAAAACAGAAGGAGCGCCATATGGATTTTACAACACAGATTTTGATGGAATGGTTTGCGGGTGCCACTGATTTTTATTTTTTTTAGTTATTGTCTTATGTGGGGCCTCATTTTTTGCGGGATGAGCTGATGTTTTCATTGGTACCATTTTGGGGTACATAAGACTTTTTGATCGCTTAGTATTACACTTTTTGTGAGTCAAGGTGAAAAAATAGCTGTTTTGGCATGGTTTTTTAAATGTTTTTTTTCAGCATTCACCAGAGAGGGCAAATCATGTGATATTTTTATAGAGCAGGTTGTTATGGACCCGGCGATACCAAATATGTCTAACTTTTTTATTTTTGGAAAGTTTTACACATTAGATTTATTTTTGAACAGAATAAAATCTTTTTTTTTGTGTTGCCATTTTCAGAGAGCCATATTTTTTTTATTTTTCGGGCGATTGTCTCAGGTAGGGTATCATTTTTGCGGGATAATATGACGGTTTGATTGGTACCATTTTGGGTTAAATACGCCTTTTTGATCACTTGCTATTACACTTGTTGTAAGGGAAGGTTACCAAAAAATGGCTGTTTTGGCACTGTTTTTTTTTTTTTTTTTACTGCGTTCACCTGACGTGGTGAATGATGTGATATTTTTATAGAGCCGGTCGATACAGACGCGGCGATACCTAATATGTATACTTTTCTTTTTTCCCCTTCTTTTACAATTTTTTTTAACTTTATTTTGGGAAAAGTGTATTTTTTTTTTTTTTACTTGAAACTTTTATTTTTTGTAAAACTATTTTTTTTTCACTTTTTCCCCCCCACTTTATTTAACCTTTGGGGGTCTGATCCCCTTAACAATGCATTACAATACTGTTGTATTGTAATGCATTGGCTGTAAGTGTATTACTCAATGTAATACACTTACAGCCTGCTTCTTGTGCGATCCAGGGGGCTGGATCGCACAGGCAAGCAGGGATAGAAGCCACGATGCCTAAGGAAGGCATCGGGCTGCTATCCAAGCCATCGGGTCGCCATCACAGCAGCGCGGGGACCCGATGGACCCCCTTCCTCCTGCCCACATCGCATGTGCCGCGGTCAGCGCTGACCGTGACACATCGAGGGTTAATACGCCCGCATCGGTGAAAACACTGATGCGGGCGTACGCAGCAGGGGTCTGGCTACTGGGCACAGCCGGTCCCCCGCAGCTGATCGGGCGGGCACAGTGGCCTGCAAACCAATCAGGGGCTAGATTTTTGGTAGGTCAATATCACTAAGGGCTAGCTCAGAAGCACAGAGCTTAGCTTGCCAAGTGAGAGGACATGTGTTGGATGTGTATGGCACACGCTAGCCATATTAGCTTGTTGCACTGATAGTGTAGGGATATATTTAGTTAGATGGATTAAATCAATAGGTAGAAAAGGCTTATCACGGAAAGTACAGGGTCAGTCAGAGTTCTGTGTGTTTGTGTTTTACACTGAGGGCAGCTGCAGGCAAGTGAAAAGCTTTATGAAATATATTGCAATAACTAGAGATGAGCGGAAGTTATGGAAAATTTGATTTGGTTGCTTTGTCAAATTTCACAAAGAAATTCAGTTTGTGACAAATAACTTTGTCACCAAGTGCATTTATCTGTATGTGGCGGGCGCAATGACGGCAATGGTGCCACCCTCTCTTATTTAAGCCCTCAGATGCTGCGTTCATTGCCGGCTAGATGTCACGCGTCACTGCACGCGATATTTCCCACTGTATATTCAATCTATGCAACATTGTTTAAGTCAGTGTTATTTGATTGGGGGGGCGCTGTTTTAATGTTCGCCCTGTTGGTAAAATTCCCTAGAAACTGCCCTGTATCTAGAAGAGATTAATACTCCAAGGCTTAGTAACCACCAAAGCGAAGCCCTAAAACAACCTATTACACTGCAAGAGGTATAAAAGGCTATAGATGAGTCTCCATCAGAAAAGGCAATGGGCCCAGATGGACTAGTACTGGATAGGGAAATATGAGCTAAGAGAGTATTGGAGTTTTTCAGATATTTATTAGATGAGGGGCAGTTCAACTCTCTCAAAGGATGATGCAATATTCACATTATTATTCAAGGAAGGCAAGGATAGGACCGCCCTGGGTTTATACTGCCCTATCTCACTGATAAACAGTGACTACAATGTATTGACAAGGATCCTTGCAAGGAGAATGAACAGTGTAATCTCTGATTTGATACACAGAGACCAGAATGAATTTATTCTGAATAAATCTACTATGTTGAACGTCTTTAGGGTCTTCACCAATATGCAGTGGTCTGAGAAAGATGATAGACCCTGCTCTATCCTGTCGATTGATGCTACAAAAGCATTCAAAAGTGTGGAATGGGGATTCTTGTGGGCTACCCTGGATAGGTTCGGCTTTGCCTCAATTTTTTTAAACTGGATTAATACCATTTATAAATATCCAAGGGCAAGAATAGTTGTAAATGGATTGGTGTTGGAATGTTTTGATATTGAGAGGGGAGTGCATCAGGGATAACTTCTCTCCCCCTTACTCTTCACCCTGATTATTTTTTTTTTAAATCAAATCGTTTTTTATTGACTTTTTGTTTTGCATTTTGAAGATAACACAAAAAAAAGGGACAAAAGAACAACATATTTGTATAAGGGCCGTATACAATGTAAAGGCATATAAAAAACAGTACTTGCCCTGCAAGGGCCCATTACACATGAGATATATACCAACCAAACCGCCCAACATACCCTCCCTCCCACCCCCCGGAACCTTACTGTGATACACCCCAATCCCCCCCCTCCTTTTTCTTTGGCCCATTCATAGCAGTATAATTGCGTTTGTACGCTATTGCAACTTACTCAATGACCCATACGTATGGGTTATACAATATGCCTCCTTACATGGGAAAGCAAAAGCCGCCCTGAGGGCAGACCTGGGACCTCATTCAAGGACCCCAAATGGAATCGAATTTTCAATGTTCCCCTTTTCTGATATACTCTCCTCTCCATGCTTTTTATGACATTCATGCGGGCTATAAATTCCTCTTTAGATGGTACACTGGTGGATATCCAGTATTTCGCTATAAGTTTCCTAGCTTGATATAGTAACCTCTGGATTCCTAGGCTAATCCCTTCATTGGCGTTATCTTGGAGCAAACCCAATAAACATATTTTCGGTTCTGCTGGTAGTCTTATTTTATATACTGTAAATATAATGTTCAAGACATCACTCCAAAAGGGCCCTATGGCCGCACACTCCCAGAACATATGCAACAAGTGTGCGTCATGGCGAGCACATTTAGGACATGTAGATGTGTCACGTATTCCCAGCTTATGAAGGAGCAGAGGTGTTCTATACACTCTATGAATGAGATACAACTGTGACAGTCTATATGTCTCACAGAGTGAAAAAGTGATGGCCCCAGTGACAAGACCTCTGTCCACTGTTCCTTTGTTAACGGACCCACATCTCGTGACCATTTATCCTGTACAGTCAGTGGGAACCTATCTTGATAAAATGATAATAATACCTTATAGAATACTGAAATTGCTCCCCTAGTTCCCTCTCCCTTTCTAATTTGCTCCGCAAACAATGAGGCATGAATGGTCAGATCACATGTCTTGCCTTGTGTTGTTAAGGCGTGTCTAAGTTGGAGATATTGATAAAAGAGTGAGTTTGGTAACTGAAACTCCTCTCTTAACTGGTCAAAGGATTTAACGACCCCATTACAATATAGTTGCGATAGCCAGTTCACTCCTTTTGTTTCCCATGTCCCAAAATCTGTCAAGCATTTAAGTTCTGGGAGTCTCGGATTAGACCACAATGGAGTCAAGGCACTACATCCCTGGACTCTAGTTATGTCGTTTAGTTTTTGTCACAACTTAGAGAAAAGTGTTACACTAGGAATAGCCTCTGGTGGCCGGACCACGGAGCCAAGTTCCAGAATATATCCTGGTGGTTTACCTCCTGAAAGGTATGATATTAAGGTTCCTATGGAGCTTAGACCACCTTGTGGACCCCATGCCTTACACTAAAAATACCGCATAGGTATCCATACAGGGCTGTTATGCAATATGTATAACAATTGCGGCATCAACACCATCTTGACTAAGTTGGCCCTACCTATGATGGACAATGGAAGTTTACACCAGCTGGCCACCTTCACTGCACTTCTGTCCAGGAGTGGAAGCACATTCATAGAGATATAATCCTGCGGAGGGGAAGTGACTTGGACTCCCAGATATTTAAAGGAGTTGGCTATTTGCAGCGGAGGTATTTTATCCACCATAGAGTTTTCTATCAGGCCCAAGGGGAGCAGAACCGACTTGTCCCAATTAATGGACAAGCCCGAATAGGAGCCATAGTTACCGATCAGCTGCATAACATATGGTAGTGAGTGTCCTGTCTTACTCAAAAATAGCAGCATGTCGTCTGCATAAAGGGCAATTTTTTCTGAAATAGTCCCATATTTGAAGCCTGTCACCTCCGGATCCTGTCGGACCAGCTGGGCCAGGGGTTCCACTGCTAGTGCAAACAGCAGGGGTGACAAAGGACACCCCTGACGTGTGCCCCGTTCCAAATAAAATGCAGCAGACACCAGCCCATTAGTTTTCACTCGGGCCTTCGGGTTATCATATAGTAGTCGCACCCATGATGTGAAGTTGGGCCCAAAGCCCATAGTGTCCAACTCTCCCCACAGGAACTTCCACTCGACGCTGTCAAAAGCTTTAGCAGCGTCAAGTGAAAGAACCGCATACCCCCCCACCCCCCCATCAGTTCTGGTCATTTGCAAGTTAAGGTACAACCGCCTTATATTAATTGCAGTAGACTTTCCAGGCATAAATCCGGTCTGATCGCCATACACCAGATGCAGGATCACCTTCATTAGCCTATTGGCTAGCACTTTGGCCAGAAGTTTGACATCAGTACATAACAATGAAATCGGACGATAGGAGTCTGGGTATAGGGGATCTTTCCCTGGCTTGGATAATACGACGATAATAGCCTCTAGCATAGAGTCTGACAGTTTACCCTCAATTGCAGCCTCCTCAAACACACGCAACATATGTGGTATCAGAAAATCTTTATACTGCTTAAAGAATTCCCCTGGAAGCCCGTCTACCCCCGGGGCTTTCTCATTGGAAAGATCCCTCACCGCTTCTTCCAATTCCTCTACCCCCAGAGGTTCGTCCAGGCTCTCTCTCTGCTCCGTTGTTAAAACTGATAATCTAATTGGGGCAAGGAAATCACGGATCTCCTGTTCAGTTTGCTTTAATCTCGTTGCGTAGATACCTTTATAATAATCATGAAACACTGCCAGAATATCAGGGCTATCTGTCACAACCCCTCCTATATCATTCCGTATACAGCCAATATGCGAGAGACCCTGTTGAGATCTGATAACACTAGCGAGCATATGGCCAACGCTTTCCCCTTCCTCAAAATGTTTTTGCTTCCAAAATAGCCTTTTGCGGTCAGCCATATCCAGCAAGTGTTCTTTATACAGTGTCTGTGCCTCAATCCAATGGGACTTATGGACCTCTGTGGGGTCATCTACATAGATAGTCTCAGTATCTGTAACCCTAGCCTGTAGAGATGATGTCAACTCCCTACTTTTAGCTTTATGACGGTGGATACGCTTTATGAAAAGCCCTCTTACATACGCTTTAAAAGCATCCCACACTATCAGTGGGGATATTGATCCTAGATTGAAAGTCATAAACTCTTGCATCTCTGACAATACCCCAACCGAGTCTGAAAGTAGCTGTAGCCAGAATGGGTTAAGTTTCCATAGGCTGTCTCCTCGTACACGGAGAGGATCAACACTCAGTTGTACCCTAAGTGGGGGAATGGTCAGAGATGCTTCTAGGAGCATACTCCACTTCCTGTACCAGCAGTAACAATTGCTGACTTCCCAGAGCAAGGTCTATGCGGGACAGAGTATTATGGGAGCTAGAATAGCTCGAAAACTGTCTATTACCCAGATTTCTGGTTCTCCAGAGATCCACAAACGCGGCTTCTGTAAATAATTTAGCCATAGTGGATAAGTGCGCCACATCTGATGTGCCAGAAACCCTATGTCTATCTAAGTTATAGTCAAATACCATATTAAAGTCTCCTATTAACAGTGCAGGAACCTCTGGGGATGCGGACACAAACGATAATACCGGTTTCACCACTTCCCCTGTATAAGGGGGGGGGGGAATATATAGTGCAATGAGCAGTATCTGTGTCTGAAACAGAATACAGTGCAAACACACATACCTTCCAAAAGGATCGATCTTCACCTTAATACACTGAAACGGAATCTGTTTAAGAATAAGTACGCTGACCCCTCTCGCATGCGTGGAATAAGTAGAATGATACATATGCCCTATCCACGCTCTATTCAAGACCCCTATGGAGTCTTTAATCAAATGAGTTTCAGATAGGCATATAATAGCCGGCTGATAACCTCTCAGCGAATTAAATATAGCATACTGTTTTGCCGCATCCCCCAGGCCCCTCACATTCCATGCTATAACATTGATCCCCATAAGCAGGCGGGTAAGATAATACTTTTCTCCTCTCTCCTAGAAAGAGAGAGGATGGTGCGATCACGATGCGGTTCCCAAAAACAAACACAAAAACAGTAGAAACACATTCCCTGTTACACGACAGGGATGGAGGCTATTAGATAGCAATATACCCAACAGCCGTTGGCGACGTGAGCTTACTTCACAACAAAATAGAGTGAAAACACTGATATACTACTTCAAGGCAATATGTGACTTCTTATCTGAGCGTTAGTCCCACTCCCTATATACAATATAGTGGACATCCTGCCTATATAACAGAAAGACGAAACATTAGTGACCACGCTTGAAACGGAACTGAAAAGAAAAGCAACAGCAGAAAAACATAAAGATCAGCAGCTCCTTATCTGAAAGACCCCGACTAGGTCCAATGTAAGGCTTTGTCGCGGTGTTCCCTGTCGCAGTTCAGATTCATTAGTGTGCAGCCATGATGCCGCCTCCTGCGGTGAGTCAAAGAAATGCGTGGATTCTTTTGCCGCTACTCTCAACCGTGCTGGATAAAACATAGCATATGGAATCTGTAGAATCTGTAGGCGGCGTTTAACATTGATGTATTGGGCTCTTTTCCGTTGGACTTCAGCCGAAAAGTCCGGGAAAATTGAGATGTTATTGCCATCAATGGTGGTCTGGCCTTTTTCGCGCGCTTTGCGCAAGATTATGTCCCTGTCCCGGTAATGCAGGAACCGGATCAAAACTGGTCTTGGCGGGCTGCCAGGCAGTAGCTGTCTAGTGGGCACCCTGTGAGCCCGTTCCACCGCAAATAGTGGGGTCAGAGAGTCCTTTCCAAAGGTGTCTAGTAGCCATTTCTCAAAAAACATACTGGGGGTCTCTTCCTTCAACTTTCTCCGGCACCCCTAACAACCTGACGTTGTTGCGTCACATCCTGTTTTCAATGTCGTCTGATTTCACAGCAACTATAGCCACATTATTGATAATCCTCTTCATATCTCTTTTAAGAGGCGGAATACTGTCCTCCATCGAACTCACTCTGCCCTCCACCTCAGACATACGTTCTGATACTTTTTGGAGGTCATGTCTGATAATATTGACATCTTGCCTTAGGCCTCCCATCAGATCACCTAGGGATGATATAGCACTGGGTAACAGCTGTAAACACATCTTTCATTGTGAGATCCTCAGAGCTAGAGGCATTCACACTAACCTCTGATGCTGCTTGCTCCGATGTCAGATCTCTCGGGCCATGTGGTTGTACCGCGCCAGTGGCCATATTAGGTTTAGGGCCTTTTTGCTGTGGCTGTCGCTCCTCATTGGAATCGCTCACCGCTCCCCACTCCTCAGCAGATGTCTCCTCATTGGGGCTCTGGCTAGCAGTCCTAGCAAAGCGCATCAATTTGGAAGCCACCTCTGCCGCTTTATCGGCGTCATGTTTTCCCGGGGTTTGTGTAGGCCGCCCCAAGCTCTCCTCTCTGGCCTCTTTCTCCCTCGCTCCATCCTTGTTTTTGCGCGTCATATCCGTGCTGTAGGATGTCTCTCAACCCCAAGGTAGGCAAATAAGCACTTTAAAGCTGGAAATAGGCAGGATGCCAAGGATATTATTCGGATGCTGTGTGGGAGCTCTCCTCTGTGCGTCCGCTCACATGCTCGGCTTGGCCACGCCCCCTTCACCCTGATTATTGAACCTTTGGCCATTATGGTTCAAGAGGATGTAAAGATTGAGGGATTTGGAGTGAGGGGGAGAAAGGGCAAGATATTGTTATACTGTATGTTGATTTTTTTTTTTGGGAGGGGTGATACCAATTAAAATTTGAAGTTATTATGAATATTATGGACTGGATTATGGAAGTTTTTCAGGAATCTTTGCAATTATGTAAACCCACACAAGGAGAGTAAACTGAGGGTACTGGGAGAAAAGGACAGTTTCAGATAATTGGGGATGACTGTTACATCTGTATCTAGGATTATGATATGGGACGGGCAAGCATTAAAAAAGGCAGATAGGATCAGCTTGATAAAAATTGTATATTATCTATCATTAGGAACACTCCAGTTTATCTGGGTATCTTTAAAGACACAGAAAATATTTTAATGAACTTATTTGGGGGGGAGGGTGGGGGATAAAAGGGTATGAAAAAAAAACCCTGTCACATCTGACCCGATTATTGGTCCAGGGCAGTTTGGAAGCCCCCAATCTGAAGAATTATTATTTAGTATCTATTGCATTATTGATGAAGTGGGAGGATTTTGCTATCTTGCAGCACTTGGTAAATGGAAGCATGGGCTGTATGCCCAATATTTTTGCCTTATTGGAGACAGATCAATTATGTAAGAAGGGTGTGAGGAAATCCTTTAGTGAATATGTTGATTTGGGTATGGAATAGAGTTAAGAAGCACTTAGATTGGGATGGGGCATTATCAATTACACTGCTATGGTATACTGGGTTATTAGGTGAAACTCACCATTTATATTCACCTTCACAGGGCAATATAAATATTGGATTTCTAAAGGAATGTGGTATGTATCACAATTTATATATGAGGGGGAATTAAAATGCAGGGATGAGATATTTAGGGATATAGGGCAAACAAATTAAATGTTTTTATTGTATATTCAACTGTGCACAGTTATTAAAGAGACCCTGTCACCACGGAGTATACTAAGTTACATCACAGTAGGGAAGAGGTACAAATAATTAAACACACAAAAAGATACCTTTGGAAGCATAACAACAGTAAATTCAGCCATTATGTTATGAGAGAAAACAGCTCCTGGGAGCGGCCATCTTGTGACTGGCAGATCAGCGTGCTGTGTGCATATAAGCCCCGCCCCCACACTCCAGGCCTGTGAGCTCTGTGTCACAGCAGTTAGAGCCTCCTATCAGTGTCACTGATCACAGCTGCCCCTGTATATAACCGCATAATTCAGATAGGCTTAGATACACTGGATGAGCAGTCCTATCATGTGTGATATTCTGCTGCTAGTCTCCTGTATTTGAGGCAGTGCTATTTATTCTGTGTACCTAAGCCTATAATGTATAATGCTATGCTGCAAAGGCCATGTATCTGCTACAGTATCACCCTCGACAGGCTTAGATATACGGGCTTAGTAGCACAGCATTACACATTATAGGCCAAGACACTGGATAAAAATTACTGTCTCAAAAATCATGGGATCAGATACATTAGCACATTAGCACATTATCAATCACAATAGTTCTGGTGTATCTAAACCTAGTATTTGTGCATCCTGTGTAACTAATCTGAGCTGTGTATCTAATTTTAAATGTGATACTGTTTGTTGAATCACTGGATCTAATCCTATCATGTGATATTGTGTACTGGGCTGTGTAACTAATCCTATCATGTGTGAAACTGCTGAGCTGTGTATCTAACAATATCACGTGTGTTACCGTCTGCTGAGCTGTGTATCTAATCCTATCCTGTGTGATACTGTCTGCTGAGCTGTGTATCTAATCCTATCATGTGAGATACCGTCTGCTGAGCTGTGTATCTAATCCTATCATGTGAGATACCGTCTGCTGAGCTGTGTATCTAATCCTATCCTGTGTGATACTGTTTGCTGAGCTGTGTATCTAATCCTATCATGTGAGATACAGTCTCATGAGCTGTGTATCTAATCCTATCATGTGAGATACTGTCTGCTGAGCTGTGTATCTAATCCTATCCTGTGTGATACTGTCTGCTGAGCTGTGTATCTAATTCTATCATGTGACATAGGATATACTCAAAAAATCCATCCAAGATGGATTTTTGTGTGACTGTCGTGTTGCAGTATGTCCCAATAAGACACCATCAGCTATAATTACACTGCAACTTTTTGTAACGCAAATGATTGATTTTAACTATAGCTGTAGTCCAAATGAATGCAGTCTTGTGAACTGCTCTGCTGCTGTCATTCAATAGTTAAAATCAATTAGTCACACTACAAAAACTTACAGTGTAGCTCAGACCTAAGGTGAGGGAGACACTGGTCACGCGATCCCGTAGTCCTGGGCTACACTTTTTCTATGACAGAAAAAAAGGGTCAAAAACCATGGGTGGCATGGTTTGTTTATTCTAGCAATTTTTTTTAACACAACAGCAAGTTAAATGCGATAAACTTACAGTGTGTTAGGGCTCATTCAGACAACCGTAGTGTTTTGCGGATCCGAAAAACACAGATGCCGGCCCGTGTGCATTCCACAATTTGTGGACTACCATAGAAAATGCCTATTCTTGTCCGCAATTGCAGACAAGAATATGACATGTTCTATCATTTTTTGCAGGGCTGTGGAACAGAACCAAGGATGTAGACAGTACACGGTGTGCTGTCCACATCTTTTGTGGCCCCATTCAAATAAATGGCTCCGTACCTGTTCTGCAAAATTGCAGAACGGGTGTAGACCTATATATACGGCCGTGTGAATGGGCCCTCAGAATGATTTATAAGGCTACGGTTCCCTGTGAGACCTGGAGTCTGCTGAATAACACTGTGACATACGCCAAGTTCCTTACACTGAACTCACATGTGTATATTTAGTATTATACAAACAATCATGAGATCATCTATTAGGGCTTATGCACACTAACGTGTAAGGGCCGTGCCCATAATGCGGACCGCAAACAGGACTGGTGCGGAGCAGAGGCATGGAGCAGAAGCCCACAGAAGCACTACAGAGCGCTGTTTGGTCCCTGCCTCCGCACCTCAAAAAAATAGAACCATGTTTAATTCTTATCCGTATCACAGATAAGGATAGGACCTGTCTATTATTTTTAAAAATAATATATATATATATTTTCACACACATACACACACCATTTTATGTATATATAAAATCAACCCACTTTCTCCAAAATTAAAATAAACACAACGTCTATCTTATTAAAATATAAAAAATATTTATCCCATACAGCAAACAGTGAAACGGTAAAAAGTCAAAATGGCGTTTCTATGTATTTTCGGTTGTTTCATCTTCCACAAAAATTGAATAAAAAGTTATCAAAAAGTCAGACACACCACAAATTGTACCAAAGGAAAGTACAGATCTCCCAAGAAAAATGACCACTCACACAGCTACGTACACTTACAAATAAAAGTTATGGGAGTTAGAATATGGTGATGCAAAGAATTTATTTTTTTTTTAGTATTAAAATGTAGGAAAAAAGTTATGGCTTTGGGAAGGCTGGGAGTAAAAGAAAAAAAAAGAAAAAAAAAAGCAAAAACCAGAAAATCACCCGGTCATGAAGCAGTTAAATAAAAAAGGGAAAAAAAATCAAATTAAAAATATACACATTTTTTCCTAAAAGGATGTTCAATAAAAAAAAAAATTTGCAAAAATAAAATCTCCTCTACATATTTGGTATCACTGTGTCCATGACTACCCACACTACACAATCATGTAATGTATCCCCTTCTCTGTTTCATATATATATATATATATATATATATATATATATATATATATATATATACACACACATACATACACACACAAACATATACAGGGTTTGTATACACATATATACACACATACATACTGTATGTCTGTGTATATGTGTGTATATATACCCTGTATATGTTCTATATATACACTGTATGTGTGTGTGTATATGTGTATATATACCCTGTGTATATATATATATATATATATATATATATATATATATATATATATACAGGGTATACATACACACACACATATATACAGGGTATATGTACACACACATATACAGGGTATGTATACACACACATATACAGGGTATATATATACACACACACACATATACAGGGTATATATACACACACACACATATACATGGTATATATACACACACACATATACAGGGTATATATATACACACACACATATACAGGGTATATATACACACACACACATATACAGGGTATATACACACACACATATACAGGATATATATACACACACACACATATACAGGGTATATATGCACATACATATACAGGGTATATATACACATACATACACATATACAGGGTATTTGCACACAAACCTGTATACACACAGTTGTACATTAACATTAATACAGACGATATACATTATACATACAGGCACTCATATACATGTGAAGCAGTTATGTATTACTCTTTAAGGCAGACTTACATTTAGGTGCAGGGACTAATGGGTTGTGATGGAGGGAGGAGATATCTTCAGACATGTGGTGGGGAGAATCGTTATGCAGCGGGTGTCGGCATCTGCACAGTGAGGCTCTGTCCTCTCCAAGAGACAGGATTAGAGATGAGCGAGCATACTCGTCCGAGCTTGGTGCTCATTCGAGTATTACGGTACTCGTAAGTGCTCGCTGCTCGGACGAGTATCTCGCCATGCTTGAGGAAATGGCAACTTCCGCATTGTGCATTTTTGGCGCCTATAAACTCAGCCAATCACAAGCCAGGAGACTCTGCGGTACACCCAGCATCACGTGGGGCCCTTACATGTCGATAGCAGGGGTTGGCTGGCCTGATCAGGTGACCCTGGAATATACTAGTGACTGGCCGCGGTGCTCGGCTCAGATGCTGTCTGGATGTCGTTAGGGATAGAGCTGCTGCGTTTCAGGGAAAGTGTTAGGGCCTGCATTTAGTTCTTTGTTAGGAAGGAGTGATCTCCCAAGAACCCAACAGCCCTCTCTGTGCGACATTTGTCTGGGTCGCAGTCAAAATAGCCACCGTCAGCAGGGTGTGAGTTAGGTCTACGATAGTTTCTGCACGTCACGTTCCAAAAAAAACAAAACTAAAAAAAAAATACAAAAAAAAATATATATAAAAAAAATAGTTTTTTTGTCGTTTTAGCTCAGTGATACGAATCCATTTTACACAGCTGCGTGGAACCATTCTGTGTGTCACAGTTCAGCTGTCCACTCACTACAATCGGTATTTTCTGTCCAGGTGACACTTTCTGTACGTCACTTAATCCAACAAGGTCTTTTGCTCTCACGTATATAGCTTGATCACAAAAATCTCTGTGCGACATTTGTCTGGGTCACAGTCAAAATAGCCACCGTCAGCAGGGTGTGAGTTAGGTCTACGATAGTTTCTGCACGTCACGTTAAAAAAAAAAAAAAACTAAAAAAAAATATATATATATAAAAAAAATAGTTTTTTTTGTTGTTTTAGCTGTTTTAGCAGTGATACGAATCCATTTCACACAGCTGCGTGGAACCATTCTGTGTGTCACAGTTCAGCTGTCCACTCACTACAATCCGTATTTTCTGTTCAGTTGACACATTCTGTACGTCACTTAATTAAACCAGACTGAACAAGTTTATGGGTTTTCAGTACAGCAGGCCCATTTATTATTTTTTTAAATATAATACACTTATATACAGAAAATGTTGAACCCCAGGGCTAAGGGTCGAGGACGAGGGCGTGGGCGTGGGAATTCAAATTACCGCAGGGGACAGAGGCCGTGGTCCTGGGCAGGGTGAGACAGTACCTGCTGATGAGGGAGCAGGGGAACGCCGCAGAGCTACACTCCCTAGCTTCATGTCTCAACTTAAATGGACACGTGGTAGAGGACTGTTGAAACCACAACAGTGCGAACAGCTGATGTCGTGGATTGCGGACAATGCTTCAAGTAATTTGTCCACCAGTCAGTCTTCCACGCAGTCCACCCACGTTACCCAAGGGAGCACTCCTCTGGCTCCTCCACCTCAAACTCCTCCCCCCCAGTCTGCCCCCTCCCAGGAAAATTTGGAATGCGATCCGGCATACTCTGAGGAACTGTTTTCTGGACCCTTCCCAGAGTCACAAACCACTTCTCAGGTTGCTGCTACCTCGTTCCCGATGCCCAAGTTTTCCAACTGTCGCAGTCTGTGGGTGATAATGATGATGATGATGACAATGTTGACTTAGTGGAAGAAGTTTGTAAAGAGGTGTCGGACGATGAGGAGACATGGTTGTCAGACAGTGGTGAAGTTGTTGTCAGGGCAGGAAGTCCGAGGGGGGAGCAGACTGAGGGGGAGCAGACTGAGGAATCGGAGGATGACGAGGTGACTGACCCAAGCTGGGTTGATAAGCCGAGTGAAGGCAGTGCTTCTGAGGTGGAGGCAAGTGCTGCACCAGAACAGGTTGGAAGAGGCAGTGGTGTGGCCAGAGGGAGAAGCAGGGCCAGAGCTGGTGCATCAGCAGCAACTGTTTCACGTAGTGAAGCTCCCGTGGTGAGGCCTAGATGTTCGCAAGTCTGGAGGTTCTTTAAAGAAAGTGAGG
>ONZH01025711.1:0-15829 GCA_900303285.1 Rhinella marina
GATAAGCGTACACGCCTGTCAACTGACAGCGCTGACAGGCTGACGCTTATTAAAATGAACAAAGCCTGGATTTCACCGGAATTCAAATCTCTTCCGGGGGAAAGCAGCTAAAGATTTAAATAACTTATGTATCCGATTCCTCTTCTCTACTCCTCCTCCTACTCCTCCCCTACTCCTCCTCCTCCTACATATCGTCTTTGCCTAACGCTGACCAAAAAAGCCATTTTTTAGAGGTCCAACTGGCACTCTTTTAGCACAATTTTTCAGGAGGGCCCCCTACAGGCCCTCTCTTCAAACAATTTTTCCGGAGGTCCACCTACAGGCCCTCTCTTAAAACAATTTTTCCGGAGTCCACCTACAGGCCCTCTCTTCAAACAAGGCCCTCAATTTTTTCCGGATTTCCACTACAGGCCCTCTGTCAAAACAATTTTTCCGGAGGTCCACCAAAACACCAAACACATGCTGCCCACAGGGTTCCGCAAATTCCTGGTCCACCCGCAAATTCCTTGTCCACAATGTCAAGGAGGTCGAGGTTCTGTTGATGAGCAACAAGTCCTTCTGTACTGAAAATCGCTGACAAAAGTCTCCATCTAAGAACCTACAGACCATTGTGGAGGAGAGCGGCACAGCTCGCCATCAAAGTGACGAACCCCTAAGCCAGACTGCGCAGAGAAGATAACGAATAAATATCTCTGTGGTTATTTTTGCTAAATAAAAGTTAAATAAACCCCCAAAAAAAATTCATCTGTTCCTGTGCTTGATCCACCCAAGTTGAATCTGTCCCATCCTGAGAAATTCCCCCCAAGGAGTCCCACTGTAACTTGCTTCCATACAACTACCTCACCCCCCCGACACCTGTGTCTCGCCATTGTCCACACCTCCTCAGACAACACTGTAAATCCCCACTGTCAGCACACGGGAAACAGCAAAAGGTCTTGGCGAATTAGGGCAGAGAATGTTCTGGGCTAGCACATCAGGGAAGGGGTGACTATTGAGGTTCCAGGGAGTACGTGACCACATTGCAATATCCATTTAAAAGTCATGCCACAATTGATCGAGCTCATAATTGACAATTGTACCCGGGTTGAATTGCTAAATTTAAAGTTGGGTCCTGCGTCGTCATTCTAACTACATCCGGCTGTTGACACCACCACACACGCTAGCCCAGGGAGCACTCCCCTGGCTTTCCAGCTCAAACCTCCTTCCCCCCAGCCTGCCACCCCACCTACAGGCCCTCTCTCCAGTTCCAGTTTCCAAGTTTTATTTGCGCAAACTGCATACATTTTTATTTTTGGGATAGGTGTGAAAAAAAATATACTTGCGTATCTATATTGCCCAACATTGGATACGGTAGCAAGTAGAAACCAAACACATGCTGCCCACAAGGTTTCCGCAAATTCCTGGTCCACCCGCAAATTCCTTGTCCACAATGTCAAGGAGGTCGAGGTTCTGTTGATGAGCAAACAAGTCCTTCTGTACTGAAATCGCCGACAAAGTCTCCATCTAAGAACCTACAGACCATTGTGGAGAGAGCGGCACAGCTCGCCATCAAAGTGACGAATCCCTAAGCCAGACTGCGCAGAGAAGATAACGAATAAATATCTCTGTGGTTATTTTTGCTAAATAAAAGTTAAATAAACCCCCCAAAAATTCATCTGTTCCTGTGCCTGATCCACCCAAGTTGAATCTGTCCCATCCTGAGAAATTCCCCCCCAAGGAGTCCCCACTGTAACTTGCTTCCCATACAACTACCTCACCCCCCGACACCTGTGTCTCGCCATTGTCCACCACCTCCTCAGACAACACTGGTAAATCCCCACAGCAGTCAGCACACGGAAACAGCAAAAGGTCTTGCAAATTAGGGCAGAGAATGTTCTGGGCTAGCACATCAGGGAAGGGGTGACTATGAGGTTCCAGGGAGTACGTGACCACATGCAATATCCATTTAAAAGTCATGCCACACTTGATGTAGCTCATAATTGACAATTGTACCGGTTGATGCTAAATTTTTAAGTTGGGGTCCTGCGTCGTCATTCTAACTACATCCGGCTGTTATCACCACCACACACGCTAGCCCAGGGGGCACTCCTCTGGCTCTTCCAGCGAAACCTCCTTCCCCCCAGCCTGCCACCCCACCTACAGGCCCTCTCTCCAAACAATTTACTTCTTTGTCCTATCTTTCTCTCTCTCTCTACAAACTATTTTTCCGGATAGCTGCCATATACGGTATTAAACTGAGTAGTATACATAGAAGACATACCACACTTGATCAATCTCATAATTTACGACTGTACCGGTTGATGCTAAATTTTTAAGTTGGGGTCCTGCGTCGTCATTCTAACTACACCCGGCTGTTGTCACCACCACACACGCTAGCCCAGGGGGCACTCCTCTGGCTGTTCCAGCGAAACCTCCTTCCCCCCAGCCTGCCCCCCACCTACAGGCCCTCTCTCCAAACAATTTACTTCTTTGTCCTATCTTTCTCTCTCTCTCTACAAACTATATTTCCCGGATAGCTGCCATATACGGTATTAAACTGAGTAGTATACATAGAAGACATACCATACTTGATCAATCTCATAATTTACGACTGTACCGGTTGATGCTAAATTTTTAAGTTGGGGTCCTGCGTCGTCATTCTAACTACACCCGGCTGTTGTCACCACCACACACGCTAGCCCAGGGGGCACTCCTCTGGCTCTTCCAGCGAAACCTCCTTCCCCCCAGCCTGCCCCCCACCGACAGGCCCTCTCTACAAACAATTTACCCGGATAGGGGACGTCTTAGATATTGTACAGATTTTTGTTTGGTTCTTCTTTTATTTCCCTCCTGACCTGTGATAGGCAGAGCATGGACACGTCCCCATAGCTGCAGTGGGAAAGACACTCCCCTGGCCAGAGCAAGCTCTTTTTCCATTTTCCATGGTCTAAAAATCCATAAAATATAAGGTCCCAAGATAGGGGACGTATACGGTATTAAACTGAGAAGAATCGATACCGCACCGGTTGATGCAACAGTTTTTCAAAATCCATTCTGGCTGTTGTCACCACCACACATGCTAGCCCAGGGGGCACTCCCCCTGGCTCTTCCAGCGAAACCTCCTTCCCCCCCCACCTACAGGCCCTCTCTCCAAACAATTTACCCGGGTAGGGGGACTTATTAGATATTGTACTGATTTATTTTTTAGATTCTTGGGAAGCAGCTATGCTCACCACTATACATCCAACAGCCACAGCAACTGATAAGAACAGATACTAAACTTGATTTTAGCTGCAGTGCCAGCATGAGCAGTGGTGTCACCTGCAGGCGGTGATGGACCTTCGTTGCACCTAGTTGGGTGCTTCCCTAACATGTGATGGGTATTTGCCTCGCCTTTCTTGGTCTGTGTGAGCACAATTGCCATGAGGGTAACCACCAGGCTGTTGCCTGAGAATTTGGGGTAATGGTGGGATTAGGCAGCCTCAGAGGCATCCATGCATGCTGCCCCTGCTGTTTCCTGTCCATTTCCGTGGTGTTTCCATCATTTTCTGAGGTTTTCAGGTTTTCACCCAGCCTTCCCTAGGCAGAGCCTTGGTCCCCTGCAAAAAATGCTCGAGTCTCCCATTGACTTCAATGGGGTTCGTTACTCGAAACGAGCACCCGAGCATCGGGAAAAGTTCGACTCGAATAACGAGCACCCGAGCATTTTAGTGCTCGCTCATCTCTATTCACAACCCATTCTAAAAAGGAACTGAACAACTCAAAATAATGACATGAGATAGAACACCCCATGGGCAGACATGTATCAAAGTAATACCCCCCATCCACAAAACAGCCCAGCAAGTGAAAACAATCTGGGTGGACGGGAAGAAGCCGAAAAGCAGATTCAATATCCGATTTCGCCCGAAGGGCGCCCCGGCCCGCATACCTGACCAGCCGAACCGCGTGGTCAAAAGACACGTAGGAAACCGAGGCGTCCTCTGGAGAAATGGCGTCATTGACAGAAGAGCCCTTAGGGTGAGAGAGGTGATGAATTAAATGAAATTTGCCCGGTTCTCGTTTGGGGACCACGCCCAAAGGAGAAATCCGCAAATTGGGAAAAGGCAGGTCCCTGAAAGGGCCTAAAATACGGCCTAGGGAAACCTCCTTGTCAATCTTCTACCTGAGAACCTCGGGAAGATTCCTAGCCGATTTCAAATTATCTGCAAAGTCGGGGAACCGGCTCAACACAAAAGGAATAAAGAATCCAACAGAAAAACCAACATACAACTGACTAGCAGCCGCCCTATTGGGGTACCGCTCGAGCCACGGGCCCATCTCGTCCACGTTCACCGGCGTCCTTGGGGTCACCCTGACCAGGCGGCTTCTGGGATTTACCTCCTGCCGCACGAGAGCAACGGGCTGCTGTGTGAGGGGCCCCGCAAATAGAGCATTCATGCTTGTATTTGCATAGGGCTGCGAATTTGCAATATCACTCGTTAAATAACCAACAAGCACCCGGTCGTCGGACGGCTACTGGTCCCTGCGTGGAAGGTGTTCCGGAACCAGCAGCCGCGCTGAGAAAGGGTTGCGGCCGAGGAGCCGTCATAAGCCGCAACCAGACATCCTCAGCTTTTACCCCCCAACCGACATCCGGCTGCAAGGCCAAGCGCCGACGAAAATCCTCGTCATAACGCCACCATGCACTGCTGCCATGAGCCTTGTACGCATTGTAAATAATGTCCTGGTATATGAAAAGCTCAGAGCAGCGGTCAGGGTGATGTTGACCCATGATGCAACCCAGCACAGAAAAGGCCTGCAACCAGTTATTCATCGTTTTCGCCACCTTAAGCCGCCGCTCATACGGCTTGTCCGAAGGATAACGACGCTCCTTATCTACGGTGTGTTGATCCACCGATACCAAAGACCAAATGTCAATGTACTGGTTGGACCAGATTTTTTCCCTCGTTTGCTCATCAACATGAGAGCCCAAAGGACTGACACCGCAAAAAAGAGCGTCCTTATGGACGCCCGCCAACACCACCGAGGGCCTAGCGGGTGCGCTGTCCCCCGGGACCGTCAGCGGCGAAGCAGACTGCAATTTTTCCACTAACGCCTGGATGGTCGCCAGCACTTCCTGCCCACCCTGACCAGCCCCCCACGTCCCAGCATAGTGGCACTCACCCGAAGCTGCAGGAACCGGAGCTGGAGGACTCACGGCAGCAGAAACAGCTGGCGACGACGCTACAGGCACCACGCTTGCAGCCCTGGAATGACTAGGAGCTTGAAAATCGCCTCTTCGAACCACAGACTCCCCCGGCGCGCTGGACGACCCATCCGATGAAGACGGGGAGCGCCACCTGGAGGACCGAGATCGCCTACTCCTACCAGAATCCCTGGAACGGTGACGAGAGTGGCGTTTCTTGGCATGACGGCGGTATCTTCTCCTGGAGACTGGCGAGGAAGAGGAAGACCCCGAATGCCGCAGCAGGAGGGTCCCTAACCGGCACTGGTGGCAATGTAGGAGGAACTGGGACAGCAGGGGGCACCCCAGGCTGGATGGCCACAAGGGCAGAAGGAGGGGACTGCAGACCTGGCAAAACCCCCTCTGCGCTAAACACAGCCCCCACCTGAGACTCCACAGAAGGGGCCAACCCCTGAGAAGGGGGGGGTCGGGGGGGCATCAGAGGAAGCCGAACTGCGCTGGCTATGCTGGGAACCCATAACTGACACTGGCTCTACAGACCTTCCCGCGCTGCCACGATGCGTGCCCGGAAGCCGACGCTGGGGAGGAAGGGGAGGAGCCATGATCGGGCCCTGCCAGGGAAGCGCTGCGCCAGGCCCCTCGCGAGAAGAGGAGGCCGGCGGACTAGGCCCTAGCCATGCGGGGGGACGCGACCGCCGCGCAGACCGCCGGCCCCCCGCACCATCAACAAGACTCTCCTCCGCCCGCTGGCCCTGAACGCCGACAGACCGCGCGGCAGCAGGGGGAGAGGAGGAAGGCACGGATGACAGAGTGTTAAGAAACTCACGCAGCCACCCGACACCTTCCGCCGCACAACGCTCCCGAAGCGCAGAGCACAAGGCCTCGGAGGACATCTTGGCTGGAGGTAAGTGGAACAACCCGCTTCCTTTTCCAAGAGGAAGCACTGGGGGGGTTGCTGCCTCCTATATAGCCCCTGGGAGTGGCCACCAACTGGCGGGAAGAAAGGGGGAGTGGGAATCAAAAGCCTTCCCCCATAGCCTGATTAAAACCGGCCAGGGCAGTTAACCCCTACTGGCCCAACCACAGCTCCCGCCTAACTAAACAGGGGGGAAGGAGAAAAGGAGGGCAAAACTGAGCCCCAGCAAACAAGGGAAGGGGGCATCAGCAGTCCCTGTGCCCACTCTCTATACAATCGGGTGCCCATCCAGCAAGTGATGTATGCTGCCAGCTCTGCCCTGCTTTTCAGTAAGGAAGATATTACTGAGGACAGTCAGCAGCTAATGCCCAGCCAAGATTTGGAGGAGAGGCCCGCTGCTTCCTCCTGTAGGCATAAAAGTAGTAATGATGAGAGACACGTAGGAGCAGGTGTTGCGAGAGGTCAGGGACCCGGTCATGAGATTGGTGAGGGTGACATAAGTGATGAGCAGACTGTAGTAGATAATGATGTAGCTGATCGCACATAGGAGCCAGGTGAAGAGGGGGCTTCATCATTATCATCAGAGGGCGAGGGTGGCACTTTACCTGTGAGACAGAGGCAGGGTGGCAGCGTTCCGCTGAGCCAGCAGGGTGGCAGCTGTGTGATATATGCAGCCAAACTTGCCCGGGGTAGATCATCTGCTACACAGGAGCTCACCTGTCTGGAAACAACTGGCGGCGCTTCATAGAGGCAGCGGCAGGCAGTTATCACGCCTTCTTTGAACTGCAAAGGCAGAATGGTGTTCCCCAACATCACTTCATATGTGACATTTCCACCCAATTGAACTCCACCCTCCACATGATGGACTGACTGTATGACCACAGGAAGGCCCTGACTAGAGATGAGCAAATCTATTTGCCGCTTCGTAGATTCGTTACGAATCCTCCATTTTTCCTACTCCGAAGCGAATCCGGATTTATTCAGATTTGCTTCTTATTATTCGTAAATGTTCTTAAAATTTTGAACACTAACGATACGTACGCTATGTATGTTACATACGCATTCTTCTCCACCCCCCCTCCAGAAGAGGGAAAATGATGATACGCCCCCTCAAGAGCAGGAAAGTGAAGATATGCCCCCCTCAGAAGTTGGAAAAACCAGTCCGGCCCACCGGGAACTAACTATTTGCACTTATAGGGAGTGAAGACTCCTCCCTCATTACTCCACCCTCCTCTCCAGTTCAAGCCAGTGGTGAACAAGATACCACAGCATGACGAAACAACTGCAACCAAAGTGGGGAGAGATGGTGTTTGGTAGCGAGTTACCCGAACTACCATCCAGTTCAGAGGACATCAGAGTGTCACAATTGGCCAAGAGAATCCCACCGGCTCCTGACTCGATGTTCGCAGTGCCGGCTGGTGCGGCAGAGGTGGCTGGAGAGCCCACTCCGCTGCCCAGGAGGAAACAACAACAACAACACCTTCCATGCGGCAGAATCCCATTGTGCCTGCATCAGTGACATCAGTGACCCTATGGGACTACAAGAATGGAGTGGAGGACTGGGTCATCCAAGTACTGGACCATCCGAGGCCGGGAGACCCTACGCTGGAAAGGCGTAAGGGAACTGTCCTATAGTTTTCAGTGGAGCGAGGCTGTGGCTTCCTTGCGGACGACGAGGACGGCAAGGAGTACTTCGTGGGCCGCAGGTCTGTGAAATGGCCATACCTGCCCCAACCCCATCACAGTCTATATGTGGGGGATCAGGTGGAATATACCCCCATGGCATCCATGAAAGTCCTCTTTGCTACCAGGATTACCTTATTGTCTAAGCCCCTGGTCCCTACATCACCACCAGATGTTTGGCTGGAGGAACCAGCAGGCGCAGGACACGTGCGCTACCTACAAGCTATGAAGCAGCTAATAGATTCAGTACAGGAGTCACCAGATGGCACCCTCAGTTTCAGGGAGAAGCCACAGCCGGGGCCTCTGATCCCTGGATTGCCACCACCACCACAGTCCTTTCAGCTGGGTCAGCTGACGACAACATCCTTTACTTTCCAGTCCACGGTGATCCAGTACCAACTACCCTGGAAAATGAAGTCAGCAGCAGCCAGGGGAGCTGCCGGTTCTTCCCTGGGTGCAACCTTGCCTGAACCACTGCAGCCAGAAGTCCTTACCTCTGCTGAATTTTGGACTATGTGTTCCAGTGTTTTATGCCAAGCAGCCAAGAAAAGAGACTCAAACGTATATCTGAGCCTATCATGCTTGCAAATGTGAAATTGATTGCACTAAAATGTTGCATAATTATGTCTTTGCTGTATTGTACCTTAGCAATAATGTTTTTACAGGTTCAGCAACGTTCAAGCACTTTAGATTATTGTGTGTATTCTTTTTCAGGTACTGCAATGTGTCCTATTATGCACTTATTGTATGGTGTTTTTAGTAAATTATGCACTTAGCCGGATAGCTAACAGTGAGCACCTTACTTTTCTACCTCATATGGACTGTCTCTGAGGACTATACGCCGCGGCCTACTGTAGCAGCATGCGTGCGTATGACGCAATCGCGAGTCAATAGTAGGCTAAGGATTCGTACACACTTTTTACGCTAATGCTTATGCATTCAATTCAGTAGCGTACTTTTAAAAACGCTTAGATTGTATGTTCGTAATTTGTGCAGTAATGTTTGCAAAACAACGAATATTTTTTAACGCAAATTCGACCGAATAAATTCGTATTAAGAACGAATCTTCTTGTAAATTCGTCGATTATTCGCCAAAGCTAATTTTTGATGATTCGCTCATCTCTAGCCCTGACCGATTTATTGATAATGCCGGCGACAGGGGTACTTCACTCTATAACTTCGACGTTAGCCAGTGGCAGTTCATGCGTGATACCTGCCGTTTGCTCAGGCCCTTTGAGGAGGCCAATTTTTTTGCCAGTCACCAGGACTACAGGATGAATAATGTCATTCCACTACTTCATGTCCTGGAGCAGATGTTAATAAATCTGGCTGGCTAGGGAACAGGAGAGGTGACACCTATATTTCATGGTCACCTGAGCTCTGTGGGGGCTGAACTGGCAGAGGAGGAAGAGGAGGGCATAAAGTCCCAGCAAGTTTATACAGAAATAGGTGGTTTATCTGCCCAAACAACAGGCAAGAAACAGGAGGAGTGTGAGGAGCTGGTGGGCAATTAGGAAGACCAGGCAGATGACCTCGACAGACCGTGGCAGTATTCAGTGAAGATGGAGGCAGGGAGTCCCTCCGAATCCATTGTGCAAATGGCCAGCATTATGACCATTCAGCAGAGGGATGACTGCTGTCTCTCCACGATGTTAGACCCTCGCTACTGGGTCAAAATGAGGGCTTTTTTTCACCTGCTGAGAGGGATGAAAAACTCAACAACTATCAAGACATCCTATGCAGTTGATTGGTCGCTTCCTATGTGCGCCATCCTCATGAAGGTCTGACCGGGGGGACCCCCTGCGCTGATGCTCCATTGCCATGAATGATAGAGGGACTGGGGGGTCAGGAGCAGCACAAGCTCCATCAGCAGCAACTTAAAAGTAATGTGTCATCAGAAAATGACCTGCTGTTTTAATCACCTTTTTATGTTTAAAATATTTTAAAATAATTTTTAATGATGTTATTTTTAATCTTCCATTTCACTCCCACAAAAATGTTATTCTTTGACTTGTTAGAAAGGTACAAGATGTAATCTGTGGTGAATGAAATCTTCTTACCAGTGACTGTATTTGAGAGCTATCTCCTCCTTTCTGCTTCTCAGCTGTGTTATGTGACCAACAATCAGACTTTCCAAATAACACAGCATCTTATGTGTGGACAGGACATCAGTTCCTCTATGTATTCCTCTGGGAGCCTCAATGTCAGTCTCATAGGAAAGAAAAGAAAAGTAACTGACTTCCTATCCTGTGTTAGTTGGAGAACAGCGAGTTGGTCACATGACATAGCTAAAATTAGAAGGGAGGGGTTAGGTCACAAATATAGTCATGTATGATAAGATTATATTTACTACCAGTATATTGTTTTCTAACAGGTCAGAGAATAATTTTTTTGTTGGAGTTCTTCTTTAAAACAAAAAATTGTGCAGTTTTTGCACTGGTCACTATGTATAATAATTGGCACCACTTCTTGGTTTATACAAATCACTTTACTGCAGTTAACTCATTCTAATTCTGCCTGTAATGATATCACCTTTGTGTATATATAAGACAGGATTCACCATTCACAATAGGTGATTGTCAAAGCTTATCTATTCTTTCCTTGTCCAATGCCCAATGCACAGGGCACAGAGCACGTCTAGAAAACTCTCCCATGTAAGTCAATTGTGTCTCCTCCTGTCCATTGTGTCTATGGCCCATGGGGCTTTTTTTAATGCTGTGTAAATGCTGTTGAGAACAGCTCAGGCAAGATGGCAGCCCCATAATTATGTTCAGGAAATAACATTAAAAAATCTACAATTAGAAAATATAAACAGATTAGAAAAAAAGATATGTGCTACTATCTGGTTTTAGCTGGCAGATAAAATTTTTGGTGACACATTTCCTTTAAGTCTTGAGTCTCTAATGAGCACTTTTCTTCACCTACTGAAGAAACCACCAAGCACCAGTAGCAGGACATGGAGCAGAACCTGAACCAGTAGGTGGTAGATTACCTGGACTGCACCCTGCCACCCTGATCCAAGATCCTCTGGACTACTGGGCAGCCAAACTTGATTTGTGGTTGCAACTGGCTGAGTTTGCCCTGGACAAGCTTTTCTGCTCAGCCAGTAGTGTGGCATCAGAGCTGCTGTTTAGTGCGGCGGGGGACATAGTTACCCCAAAAAGAACTTGCCTTTCAACAGGAAATGTTGAGAGATTAACCTTTCTAAATCTGAATCAGGCGTGAATCAGCCAGGATTTCCACACACCAATGCCTGATGCATGAGACTGGATCATTTTGCCAGTAATGTTCTGACTGCAGTGTTCTGCCACACCAGAACATTGTGAAAGATGGTCCATTACTTCTGTCATGTGCTTCAGCCACTATTCTGATGTTGCCATCCACCTGATGCCTCATTCCTGCTACCTCTGCTGCCATCTTCTCCCATTGTCACCCACTATCTTGTGCTGTTACTGCCACTACTGTTGCCCCCCAACCCCTCACTCTGTGACTGGGCCACCATGTTGAATCCTCATGCTGTTGCCACCCTCCCCACTCTGTGACTAGCACACTATGTTAACTCCTCATGCTGTTCTCACCCTCACCACTCTGTGACGGGGCCACTATTGTCCCTGTTTGGCTTAGTTAACATCACAATTTATTTTACCCTTCTTCTGATCTGTCAGAAGAAACAAAAAATGAAAAAAAAAACACAAAAAATGAAAAAAAAAAAACACAACGGATCCTGTCTTTGGAGCATCCATAAGGCCTCTATCACACAGGCAGTATTTTGCATCAGGATTTGGAAGCCAAAAAAAGGAGATTGTCCAAAACACAGAAGACATACAAATACAGTATTCATCACATGTTATCCCTGTTTTAGACCCACTCCTGTTTTTGCCTTACCAATACTGATCAAATACTGATGCAAAAAACTGACCAAATACTGACCATGTGAAGGCGGATGCTAAAAAAAAAACAGGATCCATTTTTTTTAGGTTGTTCTTCTGATGGATCAGAAAAAGGGAAAAATAAACAGTGATGTCAACACAAACTAACTGCTAACACCCTCTCCACTCTGCCATGGGGCTACTTCTTCTATCAGTGTGGTAATACAACAGGTTCTCTAGCAATCTATGTGGAATCAGCAGATGGTGTAAAAGGAGACCAATCTTTCACTCTATAGAAGAATCTTGGGCCACTGCATCGTTAAGTCCATTATACCTGATGCTAACATTGACCTGTAAGGCTAAGTTCAAATTTCAGTTATTTGGTCAGTTTTTGACCAATAACTGACCAAATGAGTGAAGTGTGAACTAAGTCTAAGAATGATGCCTGTCACCTTCCTGTCATACTGATGCACAGTAAGTGTTTCACTAACAGAAAGGATTAACTATGCATGTTTCTGCAATGCACAGAGATGTACTCTCCTTGCAGGCCAGGAAATAGCCGATTTATAACGTGACAAATTAATTCAGATTGAATCAAATTCTTTTTAAAAATTCAGTGAAATGTCTGAATCGAATGTTTCAAAACTTCGCTCAACTCTAATATCTCTTAGCATTTTGCACTTGGAGCACGTGCCCCTCAAGCCCCCAACCTTCTTCACTCACTAACAAGGCCGGTCTTAGACAAAATGTGGCCCTGGGCAAAATCAAAAGTGGGGCCCCAAATCTTGTAATAATGTACTAATATTACAGTTACATTCTGTTGATTCTGGCAATCCCTCACATATTTACACCCCATGAAGCTCCTCACACAGATCTATACCCTCATGGCCCCAGAATATGCCATATGCCCCCTCCCCTCACAGCAATGAGTTCCCCTCACTCACGGCATCTGAGAGTGTTAAAAACCGGAAGCGTGGGCTTCCTCTTCAGGCGCACTTTCCCCCAGCGGAGATGGGGGAAAGCACCCTGTTCTAAAAATGAGCTGCTGCCTGTACTAGGCTTCTAGGCTCATATTGTTAGTATATCCCAGTTCAGACCACTAGATGGCAGCACTAAACTGTGATATAGTGATTTCTATATAGAATAATGGAGCAATTGCCATTATTCTTTATAAGTTGCAATCTGATGATTGCAAATTTTGGTCCACTTGGGGACCTAACAAAAAGTAATTAAAAAAAGTAAAAAAAAAAAAGTTCTGAAATTATAAAAAAAACTTAAAAAATCCCCCCACTTTCCCCAAAATAAAAATAAACAAAAAAGAAAATAACATTATGGCACCGCCGCATGTGAAAACGCCCATACTATTAAAATATTTTAAAAAGTTAGCCCATATGGTGAATTGCGTAACAGAAAATTAAAAAAAAGGCTGATTTGCTGTTTTTTTCATGACTTTCTCCCAAGAAAATTGATCATTAGAGATGAGCGAATATTAAAATGCTCGTGTGCTCGGTGCTCGGTACGAACTTTTCCAAAAGTTCGTATATTCGTACCAAATAACGAACCCTAATGAAGTCAATGGGAGATAAGAGCATTTTTGCAGTGGACCCAAGTTCTTCGCAGGCAAGGTTGCCTAAACACCTGAAATCCTCTGAAAGTGATGGAAACACCACAGAAATGGATAGGGAACACCAGAGGCAGCATGCATGGAGCAGGCAGAGCGACAGGACCTTGTCCGATAAAGCGTACGCTATTGCTGCGTATAATTTACTCTATACGCTGTTGCGTATGAATTCAAGACAGTGAAACCATTACCACTTGCAAGCATAGAGAAACTGTCACTCAACTTTCTGAGGTTTTTGAATGACAACTTGATGACAACTTGTTGATCAGGACTCTAAGAAAGCTGGGTGATTACGATCTAATAGAAGTTAATAGTCATGTGTGTCAGGATTTATCACTTATGTTTAGATTTTACAGCATCACACATGGGAAAGCTGGGTGACATGATGTGAATGGCTGCTGTAAGGTGGCGGACACTGGTAGCGGACTGACCCAGTGATCAATGCTGACATGCTGAGGTCTGGTCACCTGCACCTGGATCAGTCCAGTACCACAGTAGTTGGGCCTCAGAAAGAAGTTCTTGGAGAGAGACAGTAGGCGAGCAACAGGCCTTTTTCCCCCCAACGTAAAGATGGTGTGTAGAGAGCCTGTTGGCCTTCTGTAAACATTGTGTGTAGAGAGGCTGTTGGCCTTCCTTAAAAATTTTGGTTAGAGAGGCTGTTTGCCCTGAGTAAAAATTGAGTTTAGAGAGGCTGTTGGCCTTCCTTAAAAATTTTGGTTAGAGAGGCTGTTTGCCCTGGGTAAACATTGAGTCTAGAGAGGCTGTTGGCCTTCCTTAAAAATTTTGGTTAGAGAGGCTGTTTGCCCTGGGTAAAAATTTAGTTTAGAGAGCCTTTTGGCCCTCCGTAAATATTGAATTTAGAGAGCCTGATGGCCTTCCTTAAAAATTGTGTCGTCAGCAACTATGATAGAGGAGGAGGAGGCGGAGGAGTAGGAAGAGGATACAAGGGCTCTTATGGACTTCAGCTGCTATCCTGCGGTGGGGAAGGGAAGTGGGGGGATAACCACGACTTGTTCATCTTAATGAACGTCAGCCTGTCGGCGCTGTCAGTCGACAGGCGGGTCCGTTTGTCGGTGATTATCCCCCCAGCAGCACTAAAGATCCTTTCCGACAGTACGCTAGCGGCAGGGCAGGCCAGCACCTCCAAGGCGTACTGCGCCAGTTCAGGCCATTTGTCCAGCTTGGACAGCCAATAATTGTATGGCATGTAGTCATCGCTCAGGACGCTGGTCTAGTCTGCGACATACTCCCTCACCATCTTTTGGTACAGTTCCGCGCTACTCTGCCTAACCTCTGGACAGGTGGTACTAGGGTGGCCAGACGTCCGGTTTTAGGCCGGACAGTCCGGTTTTTAGACTCCTGGTCCTCCGTCCGGCGCAAGGCCAGGACGGACGGCCAGAAGTCCTCCTTTTTTGTCCTTTTTTGTCCTTTTTTTGTGTTTTCTTCTGCCGTCCCAGGGGCAGGCATATCGTGGAAACGAAGCGCTCATCTATATTCATCTGTATCGCCGTCCTCAGGACAGCGATACAGATGAATAGTGCAGGGGAGAGGCGTTTCCACTGCTTGTTCATCTGATAGGCTACAGGCACTAGGCTTGCAGCCTATCAGAGGCCGGCTCAGGCGGCGCGTGATGACGTCATCGCGCCGCCTCAGCCTCAGCCGTACAGAGCGGGACACAGGCCAGAAGAGGCCTGCATCGCTGCACTAAGAGTGTCATGTAGGTAACATAGTAACATAGTAACATAGTTTACAAGGCCGAAAAAAGACATCTGTCCATCCAGTTCGGCCTGTTTTCCTATAAGTTGATCCAGAGGAAGGCAAAAAAACCCTGTGAGGTAGAAGCCAGTTTTCCCCACTTTAGGGAAAAAAATTCCTTCCTGACTCCAATCAGGCAATCAGAATTACTCCCTGGATCAACGACCCCTCTCTAGTAACTATAACCTGTAATATTATTACCCTCCAAAAATACATCCAGGCCTCTCTTGAACTCTTTTAGTGAACTTACCATCACCACCTCCTCAGGCAGAGAGTTCCATAGTCTCACTGCTCTTACCGTAAAGAATCCTCTTCTATGTTTGTGTACAAACCTTCTTTCCTCCAGACGCAGAGGATGGCCCCTCGTCATAGTCACAGTCCTGGGGATAAATAGATCGTGGGAGAGATCTCTGTACTGACCTCTGATATATTTATACATAGTTATTAGATCTCCCCTCAGTCGTCTTTTTTCTAAAGTGAATAAGCCTAATTTTGATAATCTTTCTGGGTACTGTAGTCCACCCATTCCAGTTATTACTTTAGTTGCCCTCCTCTGAACCCTCTCCAGCTCTGCTATGTCTGCCTTGTTCACAGGAGCCCAGAACTGTACACAGTACTCCATGTGTGGTCTGACTAGTGATTTGTAAAGTGGCAGGACTATGTTCTCATCACGGGCATCTATGCCTCTTTTGATGCAACCCATTATCTTATTGGCCTTGGCAGCAGCTGTCTGACACTGGTTTCTGCAGCTTAGATTAGAGTATAAGTGTTTATTGTTTTCATTATTTAAAGTATACCCATGGCAAGAAAGGGGTGGGGGC
>ONZH01025712.1:0-47443 GCA_900303285.1 Rhinella marina
CAAAAAGTTATAGGGGTAATATATGACAAGGAAAAAAAAAAAAAAGGGCAACTTTCTAATATTTTATACATCTAAACGCAGGAAAAAACATCATTTAGGTATTGCCGGATTCGTACTGACAGTAGAATGAAAGTAACGGATCAGTTTATAATGCACATGAATGCTGTAAATAAGAAACCGTAGACTGTAGGGAATAGCGTTTTCTTTGCATTTCACACCGTTTGGAATTTTTTTCCCGCTTCCCACTACACCGTATGCAATATTAAGGTGGCGTTGGAAAGTACAACTTGTCGCAAACAACAAGCTCATACAGCATGTGAACAGAAAAATAAAAGAGTTTGGCTGTTTGAAGGCAGGGAGCACAAAAAAAGCAGAACGAAAAGCTCCGTCGTGAAGGGTTAGGTTTTTCGAGTTATATATATATTGATACCTATCCTCAGGTAGGTCATAAATTCAGATCGGGGGGTGACACCGACACCCCGCCGATAGCTGTGTGAAGAAGAGGCGCGCGCAGTATCAGCGCTGCTCCTCTTCATTGTTTCGTGCTGGCGTAACGGGGTAGTGGTGAGTAGGGTAATTCCTAAGCACCCATTCATTTCTATGGGAAGATGTTCATACAAGTCTAGTGTAATTACCCTACTCACACTACCGTTACGGCCAGCATGTAAAATGAAGAGGAGCAGCGCTGATACGCGCTTCATCAAAATCTTGTCTTATGTGGGGGCTCATTTTTTGCGGATGAGCTGATGTTTTCATTGGTACATTTTGGGGTAATAAGATTTTTGATTGCTTGTATTACCTTTTGTGAGTCAAAGGTGAAAAAATAGCTGTTTTGGCATGTTTTTTTTATTTATTTTTTACAGCATTGACCAGAGGGGGCAAATATGTGATATTTTTATAGAGCAGGTTGTTACGGACGCTGATACCCAATATGTCTAACATCTAATAAAATCTTTTTTTTTGTGTTGTTATTTTCTGAGAGCCATATTTTTTATTTTGGCGATTGTCAGTAGGGTCTAGATTCTGCGGACGAATGAGGTTTTGGTACTATTTTGGGTAAATACTCCTTTTTGATCGGTGGTATTACACTTTTTGTGAGGCAAGGTGAAAAAAAAATGGCTGTTTGGCATAGTTTTTTTAATTTTTTTTTTACAGATTCGCCTGGGGGCTATTATTAATATTTTTATAGAGCTGGTTGTTACGGACGCGGCAATACCCAATATGTCTAACATTTTTTTTTTGGAAAGTTTTACACATTAGATGCATTTTTGAGCAGATAAAATCTTTTTTTTGTTGTTTTTTCAGAGAGCCATGTTTTTTTTTTTTCGGGCGATTGTCTCCGTAGGGTATCATTTTTGTGGGACAAGATGACGTTTGATTTGGTACATTTGGGTTAAATACGCCTTTTTGATCGTGCTATTAACTTTGTGAGGCAAGAGGGAAAAAATTGTTTTTTGGCATAGTTTTTTTTTTTGCAGCAGCAGCATTCACCTGGGAGGCATCTCATGTAATATTTTTATAGAGCAGGTTGTTACGGACGTGGCAAAACCAATATGTCTAACTTTTTTATTTTGGAAAGTTTACACATTAGATTTGTTTTTTGAACAGAATAAAATCTTTTTTATGTTGCCATTTTCAGAGAGCCATATTTTTTTTATTTTTCGGGCGATTGTCTCAGGTAGGGTATCATTTTTGCGGGACAAGATGACTGTTTGTTTGGTACCATTTTGGGTTAAATACGCCTTTTTGATCACCTGCTATTACACTTTTTGTAACGGAAGGTGACCAAAAAATGGCTGTTTTCCTGGCGGGTGGATGATGTGATATTTTTATAGAGCTGGTCGATACAGACGCGGTGATACCTAATATGTATACTTTTTCTTTTTTCCCCTTTTTTTTACAATTTTTTTTACTTTATTTTGGGAAAAGTGTGCTTTTTTTTTTACTTGAAACTTTTATTTTTTGTAAAACTAATTTTTTTAACTTTTTTCACTTTTTTTTTTTTGACTTTAACTTTTGGGGGTCTGATCCCCTTTACAATGCATTACAATACTTCTGTATTGTAATGCATTGGCTGTAAGTGTATTACTCAATGTAATACACTGACAGCCTGCTTCCTGTGCGATCCAGGGGGCTGGATCACACACGCACGCAGGGATAGCAGCCACGATGCCTAAGGAAGGCATCGTGCTGCTATCCAAGCCATCGGGTCCCAGTCACAGCAGCGTGGAGACCCGATGGCCCCCCCCGCTTACCATCGTAACATGCCGTACGCCTCATGTGCCACGGTCAGCGCTGACCGCGGCACATGAAGGGTTAATGCGCCGGCATCGGTGTTTTCACCGATGCTGGCGCATTCAGCAGGGGTCCGGCACCTGGGCACAGCCGGACCCCCGCCGCAGCTCCTGCACCCGCCCGATCAGCAGCAACTCACATCCCGCAACGCCGTACATGTACAGCGCTGGGCGGAAAGGGGTTAAAGGCTTCCGTTTTGATTTCCGTTATAACGGAAAGCCATAACGGAATGGAGGACGCCGATATGAACAAGCCCTTACTCAGTGCAGGTAGCACTGTAACAACCACAAGGAGGTGCAGACAATTAATTGTGGGCCAAGATTCTTTAAAGCGCTGAAGAAAAAAAAGCTAACAAGGTGGTGGTTAGAAACCCTGCAGTGCATTGATGGTAGTGAATAGCACCATGTTTTGTTTTTTTGTTTTTTAATACATTCTACAAAAATGTTATAGGCCTTGAGGCAGTGAACATAGCATCCACATTATGAGATGTAACAAAGACACAACTTCTGGAAGAAAAGGTCTGGAATACCTGGCAGACTCCAGTCACTGTCTTTCTAGAGCAGTGGTTCTCAACTCCAGTCCTCAGGACCCACCTGCCAGTCAGGATTTGGGAATATCCCACGGAATGAATACCTGTGGTAAGTCCTGATGGATGAACGCTAATTAAATCAGCTGCTCTATACTAAGGAAATCCTGAAAACATGACCGGCAGGTGGGTCCTGAGGACTGGAGTTGAGAACCACTGTTCTAGAGTGACCACAGAAATAGGAACCAAGCCATGCAAGGTCATCATGGGCGAATGACTATGACTTCCGTCTGCTTTTCCAAACTGTTCCTGAACACTCTCTGCACTAATGGAGCAAAGTTTGATATCTTAGTTTTATCTCTCTCGCCGGAGGATCCAGAGTTTTAACCTTCTTCGATTTCCGCAAGAAGATTTTAGACTTGAGGCTCCAGTCCTCTGGATAAAGCTCCTCATAGCCTATGTACCGATATAAACTTTTTAGAAAATTAGCTTGGCTGAACAAGCATTTAGTAGCTGCACTGGAAAAGTTGGAAGTGAGCTAAGGCCAGTATGACAGCCCTGAGATCTCTCAGTTTGGGTGACATCCCCTTCTTGTGCCACAGTTTCTGGACCCACAATCTGTCTACATGTGCACATGAGACATAGGCGAAGTCATCCTTAGTGTGGTCTTTTTGGGGGCTGGTGAATCAGAAATTTGCCACAACAGTTGCTGGGGTTTTAGCAATCACTTCAGCTATTGACGAGTTGATGGATACATCCAAAAGTCCCTTAACTAAACTTGTGACATCTGCTCCAAGGAATGTATATAGTTTTGAAAGAAGTGGACACGGTCCATAGCATACCATCTATGATTAAGTTAGGAGATCCAAATCATGTTTCTTCTTTTGGATTACAAATTTACTGTAAGCTTATGAGAGATTATGATGAAACCAGGTACTTTAGCCCCTGAGCTGGGACTAGTTGTGACTCCTTGAAATAGATGAAGGAGCCATTATCTTGTAACAGCTGTATGGTTGTGTGCAGATCCATCAGAAGCTGTTGTTTAGAGGACGCCTTCACCTGCCAGTTGTCGAGGTATGGGTGACAGTCACATCTTGCAGTCTTATGAACAAAAACAATAGGGGGCGCTTCCTGGTGAAATACCTAAGGGTTCACAAATAAAGACTTAGGTTATAAATACCTTACTGAGTAGTCTTGTGCAAATCCAGGCACAACACTAGGGAATGGCATGGTCTCTCCTGTTGAGAGGATGAGTCAGGCTGCTGCGCGTGTTCGCCGGAATCCTCCAGATGGAGTCCGGAATACAATTAGGAACACATTCGCCCAACAAGGAGCAAGAAAAAAATAAATAAAAGCGCGCTGCTCTATCTATAAGGTGATTTATTAAAAACATATGTATGAGAATAAAAATAAAAAGCTAGCTACGCGTTTCAATGGCAGACTGCCACCTTCATCAGGCTATAGATTTATTTTTTTATCTTCCAACAAGACAATGATCCCAAACATAAAGCAAAATCTACAATGGAATGGTTCATAAATATATGTATCCAGGTCTTAGAATGGCCAAGTCAAAGCCCAGATCTGAATCCAATTGAGAATATGTGGAAAGAGCTGAAAACTGCTGTTCACAAACGCTCTCCATCCAACCTCAAAGAGCTCGAGCTGTTTTGCAAGGAAGAATGGGAAAAAATTTCAGTCTCTAGATGTGCAAAACTGATAGAGACATACCCCAAGCGACTTGCAGCTGTAATCGCAGGAAAAGGTGGCGCAACAAAGTATTAATGCAAGGGGGCCGAATAATTTTGCACACCCCACTTTTCAGTTTTATTATTACAAAAAAAGTTTAAATGATCCAATAAATTTCGTTCCACTTCACAATTGTGACCCACTTGTTGTTGATTCTTCACCAAAAATTTAAAATGTTATATCTTTTTGTTTGAAGCCTGAAATGTGGCAAAAGGTTGAAAAGTTCCAGGGGCCGAATACTTTCGCAAGACACTGTATATATTTGCGGTCTGCAAAAATGTGGGTATCTTGTTTTCCGTTCCGTATCTCTGCAAAAAAAAAAAAAATGGGATGATGCTTCCATATAGTGTCTGTAGGACGGGGAGGCAGTGGGTCCATCCCATTGTCTCCTAGCAGCTACAGAAGGGCCATTTTCACAGTATATACATCGACTTCCGTCAGCACTCTGGTAAATTCCAGGGTTACTGCCATATGTCGTTGAGCATATTTGATATTTTGTTGGTGTCTCTACGTTCTGGCCTTACTTTCCAGGACACGAATATAAGGCTCAGCATTTCTGCTGAAGAAAGGCTTCTTGTGAAGTTGAGGTAAGATTATTTGTCAGCATTTTGAAATAAAAGCAAATTTTCAGAATGTTATTTTTTTTCCTCTTCGTAGGTTCTTCCTATAACAAGCAGGCTACTGCCTTTAAGTAATGCTTCCCTCACAACAATCACTTGCATGATTTTAACATGTAATATGGCCCTTAACTGCCTGATATTAGCGAAACACTGACCGAACGCACAATGTATAAAAAAATGGAGGCCTAAGGTCCACTTTAACCTGGCCATTGATCTAAGGGAAACATTCATTTTTGTCAATCACCTGCCCTCAAGAGAGGAATGGTGATATTATATGCAGCGATCTCCTCCATAAAATTTGGACAAGTGATTCCTTATGCCACAGCTTCTCTAGATAAAGTCTGATAGTTTGCCATTAATAAACACTTTATTATATCCTGATTTCACAATGAACAAGTATTTCCTCTTTATGATGATTGCAAACAGGCATAATGAAAAAAAAAAGCTTGTTAAGAATCAACGTTGGGAAATACATCAAATTTTATTCCTAACTTAACATTTATAAAAGTAACTAGCTGAAGGACCTGGCTTCGCCCAGGTATATTTAATCTATTTCATTTAATGTTTGTCGTTAAAAGATATCGAGAGTGACCTCTACAGTGCCCGCCCCTTTAACAGTGACCTCCACAGCAGCCGCCCCTTAACAGAAACATCCACAGCGCCCTCCCCTTTAACTGTGACATCCACAGCAGTTAGGATGGCCACTGTCTTCACTCCAGAAAGCCGGACCTCACCAGCCGTTCCCCCAAAAGTGAAGCAGCGACCCCGGTCCCCATGAAGGCACACCACTAAACATGAGGCCACGCCCCTTGGCTCCTGTCTGAGCGTGAGCTACTGAAAGGGTGGACATCCCTGCATCCATCCAGGCACTGCGCCAGACGGAGAACAGGGAACCAGAAAACTGGACTGTCCAGCCTAAAGCCGGACATCTGGCCACCCTAACATCAGCCTGCCCCGATGCCATGGTAATATATGAGACAGTGGGTAGCAGTGGAAGAAAACATCTTTTATTACTACTGAACGGTAAATATGTGAAATTTACATTATATGAGGTAATGATTGATGATCAATTAATCTAAAACATAAGTTATAGTTATGGTAATCGGAATACCCCTTTAACAGTATCATCCACAGCGCTCTGCCCCTTTAAAGCAGACCTACAGCAGTGAACTGGCTGGGTTGTTATGGAAACCTGGTGTGTGTGTGGAGAATAACTGCCTGTGAGCTTCTATTGGCTGATAAGGGTCATGTGACCAGGCTTCTATTGGCTAATACATTTTTTGGGAATATCTCAGGGACGGTACGTCCTGGAGAGCTGAGACCCGTTCTAAAACCTTTCCGGACACCTGATGTACCTGTGTGCCACATTTCGTGATTGTAGCTGCGACGGTGCGGATTCCTTTAGCGGACATACACACACACACACACATACACTCAGCTTTATATATTAGATATGTATAAAACAATAAATAAAGATAAGTACAATATGGTAGAACTCAGAGTATTCCCAATTGGGTGTAGGGCCTTTAAAAAAATCAAGCCTCCTGGTGAGGAGGCATAGGGAGAACTGGTGCCCTTGCTTGATGAGGACTTCTGTGCAGGCAAAGTCTGGCATCATTAAAGAGGACCTTTCATCACTCCTTACATGCTTGTTTTAGTAGCTTCATGCATTCCTCGTGTAATAACAATTCTGGAACATCTATTCTTATGTCTTTATGTTGTGCCATTCCTTTATTATTTCTACTAGAAGTTATGAATGAATCGCCAGCAGTCTGCAGTAAAGGTACAGAGGGGTGGTAACCAGTTGGGGGGGGTGTACCTGCACAGATGCACTCTATCCAATCAGTGCTGCCATTTTCAGACTGTGCAGGTACACACCCCCAACTTGTTACCTCCCCTCTGTACCCTTACTGCAGACTGCTAGCAATTCATTCATAACTTCTAGTGGAAATAATAAAGGAATGGCACAACATGGAGCCATAAGAATAGATTCTCCAGAATAGTTATTACATGGGGAATACATGAAGCTATTAAAGCAGTCATGTCAGGAGTGGTGACAGGTCTTCTTTAAGAAAATGATGGACATGAAAGGGAACAGTTGGGCCTGCAAAAAGCTGTAGTACAGCTGTTAGAGCTGAGATACACGTGTTGACGTTCCTGTGGGACCCTTTGAAGAAATGGGCTTAGTCCTAGAATTATAGTGTCCTCTGGACACTCAACCCTGTTTAGGGTCAAATACTCAAGAACATGACTATCTATCATGTCTTGCATACTTGTTCCCGAAACAGGCAGTGGAGGGGTGCGCCTTCATTTGGGTGGCCGGCGGGTGACCTCGGGAGTTGTTTGAACTTCTGACAGTGGAGTTGCTGCTGTGGAGTGGTGGTAAGAGATGTGGGTGCTTGTGGAGACATCACCAGACTCGACTCCTCAAATTGTCTTGGTGATTCCGGGGCCTCCACTTGCAGACTGCCAACTGTTGTAGAGTTTTGAAAAACAAATTATTTTTAAATTGTATATATTCATGTAATGAAAAGTAAAATACATTGAATTTTTAAAAAAAATTTTAGGATAGGTCAACAATATCAGATCCCCTGGAGATCTGACACCCTGCACCCTCACCAAACAGCTATATGAAAAGAAGTGACATGCTCTTTTCTATCTTCCTGCTCGCTGCTGCTATGTCTATAACGAGCATGAAGAGAGACTGGAGACGGCATGTGCATACGGCAAGCGCCTTCTCTTCATACAGCTGATAAGCATTGGTGCAGGGTGTCCAGAGGATAGATAATCAATATTAAAAGCCCAGAGAACCCATTTAAATATGTTTATTGTTTTAATTAAAATGTTAGGTTTAGAGATAAATGAATTTAAAAAAAATCTGAAATCAAATTTTTTATTTGGAATAAAAAAACTAAATTTAAATATATTTTATTTGTCTTTTTATGAAAAGAAAATATAATTTTTAAATTTTTTTAAATAGCCAACACTAGAATTTTAAATTATTTTGAAAGTAAACTTTCTATACTATTTTTTTATATATATTTTAAATTTTATAACCCACTTTCATATGAACGTTTATATGGCCATACACTATGTTTGCTCTATCAGACTACTTTAAAATTATCATAGTTTATTTAGAACTATATTTTAGACAAAAAGTACTAATATCTTATTTAAATATTCTAAATAGCATGTTTAAAATAAATAGAACTTTTTTGTAATTACAAAAAAAAAAAAAAAAAATCTACGGCCGAAGTTCAAAAATTTTGGCTTTAAAAATTGAAGCTGTCTTGTGTATAAGTAAGGCTTCTTAGATTTTCTACCACTTTCCACACCTTTTACCAGGGGCGTAGCTTGGGCCCTCATTCCCTTATTGCTTAATACGGCAAACGCCAACCCCACTCCCACCCCCGCCGCCATGCCAAATTTTTGAACTAACCCCTTCCCTCAAGCCAGAGGTGTAACTTGACCAACATGCACTTTCTATAATATCGGTGTCTTCTTATGTGGCACAAGGGTCTTTGGGCCCCCTCAGGCTCCTGGGCCCGGTAGTGACTGCTACCTCTGAACCCCCTATAGCTACGCCCCTGCCTTTTACTTTTCAGGCAGTCTCCTCCCTGCAAAACTGATCCTGGCAGGACTGCTAAATATTTTCAAGCTTTACACTGCAGTAATAAAATAATAATAATAATTTTTTTTAATGTAAAATTTTCTAATTTTTTTGAATTAAAAAAAAAGCAAATGCTAGACACTATGCATGGGTACGAAAGAACTGTACATCATGCTCGTTACCTTTGAAAGTGAGAGGCAGATGTACAGAAAAGTATGCAAACACCACGCATTAAACATAGCACATGCTAGACACTATGCATGGGTAAACAAGTACTATACATCACATCAAACATAGAAATTTTTATTAATTTTTCAAATGAATACAGAAGAGAGTATATAACACATTGCAATCTGCAACCTTGTATATGAAATCAAGTGAAATAGAACACATGCTCACGTTGTAAATCATCATTATTAGTGTACAATGTGTACTAAATCAGGAGCATGGTGCGGATCTTTATTTTGGTTCAATAAATTTTTTATTAAAAGTATTTCAAGTTAACAAACAGCGTGATACTGGTCCAAGATACAGGTTAGGTATAAATCCTCGCATATGTGACAATCAAGGCTTGAGTACCACATGTACAATACACAGGTAAATAAAATGCATAGAAAAGGGAACAGAAAATTGGAATAATTAGAGAATTGTAAAATAGAAAATAAAAAACAACAATAAAATACCCTGCTGCTGACATAACCATATTTTCAGTGGATCTTAAGAAGCTCTTGGTGATATTCTGATGAAGTCATTATTACAAGGACCTATTCATTTTGTCGGGGACATTGCGAGAAGGGGCTCACCAAAGGATAAAAAGAGTTCCACAGACCCCATTCCCTGTCATACTTCTTTGACATAGAATTACAGAAATAAGAAATAAGTAAAATCTTTTTCAGCTACATGCTGAATCCTCCACACATCGTACAGAGGATAGTCTACTAGAGCTTTGGCAAGCATAGAGGCATTGTGTCTTGTGGGGATGTGGTGTCTAAGGAGGGGTCCGGAAGTAGGTTAAAATCCCCACATAGGACCAGTCTGCCTTTTTGTAGTAGCTGGACTTTCCGGAATAATTTGTTTAAAAAACAGAAAGGTCTGACATTGGGGGCATACAAACCCACTATGGTATACATAACATTATTAAGCAGACAAATGAGAATAATATACCGTCCTCCAGGATCAATAGTGGTTGCAATAGTAGAGTGGGCTACTGTGTTTCTTATGGCCAAGAGCACACCTCTTTTTTCTTTGCACTATGAGCCTGGAGAAGGGTATAAGGAAGCAAGCATGTTTGATGCATTTCGCATCCGGAGCAATGATATGTGTCTCTTGCGCACAAAACACATCGCATTTTAGAGACAGAGCCTCCCTCCACATCATACGTCTCTTATAAGGGCTATTCAGGCCCCTAACATTAAGCGAGCCTATAGTAATAACCATTGTGTCGAGAGGAAAGCTAATAAGAGCCGATACGTGTTGGATCTGGAGAGAGGCTCGGTATCTCTGTCATATGACGTCACCGGTCCTATCTTGAAGTAATAAGAACCACCAATGAATGAGCAGGGAACAATACAAAAGTAACATAAAGGTAACCAAAGCCATAGTATAACAATAAACAGTGCCCTAAGTACAGGGCGAAGAGAATGGAAAAGTGAAAAAGTGAAGGCATAGTATAAAGCCTTCTGTATCTCTCTGGGGACAGTTCGGACCAACTCATTGAAGCAAATGATACTCATCGGTTCCTGAAGCATAGATGATCCCGCATAGTCCTGCTTTCCCCCTCAACGTTGCTTCTTCTTCCTCCGGTTCTCAACCAGTTGCCATTCGTGGTCTGTGTTGACACGCTGAGCTGGGCCAAACGGTGTCACTGTCGCCACAGGAATATTCCAGTATGCCAGAGCTGCCTTTCCCTCTTCCATGATGCGGATAACCGTAAACGATCCATTCTTTTGAACTAGGAGTTTTACTGGGTACCCCCAGCGGTACGCAGTCGCGTGATCTCTCAAAGCAGGGTGGCTGCTGATAAGTCCGCAAATAATTTTACGGTTTGGAAAGGAGCAGGTAACTCTTTTAATTTCCTTGCAGCTGCAAGTACTTTATCTTTTGTTTGGAAGAAATGAATTCTTGCCAATACGTCTCTGGGGACATCCTCTGCAAGGTGCTTAGGTTTGATAATTCTGTGTTCACGATCATTAGTGACGTCCAGATCAGAGCAAGACGGAATTAGTGCCTTGATGAGGGTTTGTATATAGTCCACCAGGTCTGCTTGAGGAATATCTTCTGGGACTCCCCGCAGTTTGAGATTGTTACGCCGAGACCTGTCCTCCATGTCTGCTATCTTGGCTTTAAGTTGGTTCACTTCCTCCTCTAGCTGATCATGGGAGTCTATGAGGTTGTTGTGTGAGTGGGCAAAATCTCCCATTTTTACTTCTACATGTTGCATCCTGTTTCCTAAATCCGTGACTGAGGCTTGAACAGGCAATAGGAGTTGAGAGAGTTGTGAAGACATAGATTGGTTAAAGGCTATGAACATGTCCTTTAGTAAAATACCTGAGGCTGGTTTGTCTGTAGTGGGGATCAGTTGCAGCATTTCAGTCAGCAAAGAGTGGCTAGGTGCAGAAGGAGTGGAGTCATGTTGCTGGTTCCGCTCTGCTGGATCTTGCAGGCGCGGTCTCTGTTTAGCCGGGCTTGCTGATGGTGAATTTCGCGCCACTGCCTCGGGCCTGCTCTCTGCTTCAGCCTCCCGAGCTTGGGTGACCGGAGGGCGCTGTGGTGGAGGAGAAATGCGGGTGCAGGAGGTAAGGTCTGCTCCACTGTGATCTCCGGTGCCCGTTTTGTCTGAGGTGCGGGAGCTTTGTGATGAAGACGGGCTAGATTCTGGCGTGGTGAGCGCACTTCTTCCGTCCGCGCAATCTTTTTACGGCTCTGGGCCGAAGAAAAAGTCCAATTTCTCTTGGGGTTTAGTGCTTTTCTTACGCCTGGCCATCTTTCAGGATGTCTCCTGTATCAAGTGGAGTCCGGGGATCGGAGTTAGACTAGTTGGAGAGGGTTTGCAGGTATGAAACACTGTATGCGGAGCCGGAGCACAGAAATCAAGCTGCCACGCCCCGCGGATCTTTATTTTGAAGGGTCTTGCTTTTTTAGTTGTATAGTTAATCAGTACATTGATTCCACATAAGCTCATTGTATATACAGTATCTATTATTTTTTAAAGGATTTAGCAAACAGAAAAATAACCATAAAAAAAGAAAAAAATTATAGGAAAAAAATAATTTCAGAACAGCAACAGAACTTCAATCTACAATACAGCAGTCTACTGGTGGATATGTGTTTGTTGAGATTCTCAATAATAGCTGACTTATCATTCATGGAAATATCTACTTTCTATCTATATAGTCCGACTGTATTTGTATAATGCAGACCTGTTATTTTGGTATGCTAGAAGTACCAAACTGAATTCACTAGTTGGGTAACTTCACTGATATTAAGAGCTATTTTGGTTTTCCAGTATCTCGTAATCACTAGTTTGGTTGCCATTAGGAGATGTGCTTCTGTGATGGGTGGGGAAGTTCTTTAAACCTATGAGTAGCAGGGCTAATGCAGGCTCTAATGGAGCATTGGTCTTAGTTATCACATGGATTATTCTCTGAGTTGTTTGACCAGAGGGATGCAATAGTCAAGCAGTCCCAAAGTATATGTTTGAGTGAAACCTACATGGCCAACAAGTTTTGGGACATGTAGGGTACATAATGTTCAATCTCAATGGTGTGTAGCTCCATCGCAAGTGTGTCGTTATTATTTGCTATTATTGCATACCTCCCAAGTGTCCCTCTTTTTGACCTAAGTCCCTCTGTCCCTCTTTGATCTTTAAATGTACCTCTTTTTGACCTGGAGAATTAATGCATAAATGTGCATTAATACATTTACAAAATGTCTCCTTACTAAACTATCTCTATGGTTTCTACCTGTATATTAGTATTAGACAATAACTTCATTATTTGGTGCAATTTGGACCTTAAAATATCTATAATCTGCTGATTTATGTGCTAATATTTATATGGACATTGAAGCGCAAGAAAAAAAAGGCCGCAGGGGCTCCAGTGATTTGGGCGGAGTTAGAGGCGTGGCCTAGTATAAAAAAAACTGCCGTGATGTGCGGCACACATATTGTCCCTCTTTGCAATTTTCAAAAGTTGGGAGGTATGTTATTGCTATAGGAAACACAGCGAAATATTTGGTATAGTAATCCCTTATTTCCACATGGAGTCAGATTAATTTAGTGCAGAGTAGAATGTTGTGAGTGGTATGTTCCACAAGGCTGCAATCAGTCTACCTTTTAAAGATAGGTTACCAAATAAGTATTGTTCCATCTGGGTCCTTAGTTTGTTTTGATCATTTCTCCACCAATGTAACAACTGGTCTACCACAGTGTCATGTTCTGGGGGCAGGGCAGAATCTGGAACGTCTCACAAACAGGACATAGGCAGATAAGAACAGAATACTTTATTACACATGTAATAAATTAACATAACAGTAACAGATAAGCAGGTAAAGCAATAGTGGTAGCACTACCACTGAACTAAGTGTACCAGCAAGGTAGGAGACCAAACCAGAGGGCAGAAAGCCAGTGAGTCCCGTTCTTCACAGAGCACCTGGTGGTGGGGATGAACTTGCCACTGGTTGCACCTCCAGGAGCGCCCTGGTACACTTGGCCGCTTACCTGCAAAGAACCACGCTGGTGCAAGAACCAGCGGACAGACAACAGAAGGACTGGAACCCAAATTCAGGACAGGAATCAGACAAGACAAACGGGAACCAGCACACAAGCAGATGCCTGGACCTCAAGTGGAATGGAAGCATGGCGGTCACAGGCAGAGCTGCACACAGACTAGATATCCTTCCTTCGAAGAACCCAGTAGCCCTCTCATGAAGGTAGGACAGGAACAGAAGCAGTAAGGCACTGCAGACAAGACATGGAACAGACTGGATCAGAAGCAGTTGGGCACTGCCAGGCTATACATGGAGCAGACAGGATCAGAAGCAGTTAGGCGCTGCCATGCTATACACGGAACAGCAAGGAGCTACACCCAGCAAGGCACAAGACAGACTGACCACAAGCCTCACAACTCACAGACAGAAATAGCTGCGATAACGAGGACATCTGATAAGCCACACCCAGGGACAGACCAGGGAATGTTAACCCCACCAGAACCAGGAGTAACCAGAACCAAAGAACAATACAAGTGTCAGTTCACACCAGTCACAGAATGCTGCAGGCAGCACGCCCCAAACAACAACCAGCATACACAGGACAACTGTAGCCAGTACAAGTTTATCGGCAGTCAGCCTACACAACAAGGAGTGACAGAACCGCACACTGCATCCATACTCATACCCTGTTCACACATAAGGCCTCAGCCAACATGCATCACAGAACCAGCATACATGGGAACACCTACAGCCAGTACACAAAGCACATGCAGCCAGTCTACACGTCATCAGTGACAGGAGCCATAGAGATATGGACCTGGGAAGACATTCACAGGCATAGTTCACACACAACACCGCAGCCAGCACGGAGCCCCAAGCAACCAGCATACACAGGTGTCAATCTGCAGCCAGAACACGAGAGAGCATGCAGCCAGCCAGCACGGCCACAGCTGTCACACTGAACCGCACTATGACAGGTAGTCTTTTAAATTTGGGAGAGTTAATCCGCCCATCTTTCTTCTCATCATTTGTATGTGAAAGGCAGTTCTTGATTTCCTGCCCTTCCATACAAAGCTTTGTAGCCTTTTGTTAATTGCTTTAAAGAAGGACTCGGTGGATTTATTAGGATGCATCTGAACAAATAGAGTAGTTTATGGAGAATTAGCATTTTATATGCTGCTATTCTACCCAGCCATGGCACTGTGACCATTGACATTTCATCCATGTCTTTAGCCATTTTAGATAGGAGTAAAAGGTGGTTATATTCATATCGTTTACTGGGAGGAGATGTATGATTTATACAGTAATATGTTATTTTAGTGGGTTGCCAGTCTAGAGTGAAATTTTCCCCAAATTCTTCTGTAATGTTAAAAAAGTCTGTGAGGGAGGATTCCGGGTTGGAGAGAGTTAGGATATTATTGTCGGCCAACAGTGCCAACTTGTGTTCTTTTGGGCCTATTTGAATGCCAGATATGGCATGATGTTGTCTTATACTTTCCGCCAGAGGCTCTATTGACATCAGGAATAAGAGAGGAGAAAATGGATATCTTAGCTGATGGGTTGTAGTATAGAGCTGTGAGAATGCGACCTGTAAAACCAAACTTTGATAATACAGAGAAAGCATAACTACAATTCTATCAAAGACCTCCTCGGTGTCTATTGTCAGGAATAATGAGGGGGAGTCTAATAGATTCACAATGTTGTAACAGGGTTATGACTCTTCTTGTATTATCTGGGGCTTGTCTGTTCTCCATAAATCCGACCTGATCATTTTTAATTAGATGGTGTAGTACATTTTTGAGTCTAGTCACAAGTACTTTAGCATATATTTTCACATCTGTATTTAACAAGGAAATGGGTCTATAGTTTTTTATTTTTTTGGGGTCCTTCCCAGCTTTAGGAATGCCAACAATCAATGCTTGAAGCATCTCAGATGGGAAGTAGTTGTACTGAACACACTCTGGATATAGAGGGAAAGAATGTTTTGGAACTTTCTATAATATGGGTTAAACCATCTGGTCCAGGGGATTTATGTACTGGGGCTGTTTTATTGCTGTTTTCATTTCTGTCATGGATATCGGATTATTTAGGGTTGCAAGTTGGGAGCAGTACTTTATCTAAGAAGGCGTCAATTTGTCTTTTGGTAGACTAAGTGGTGAGGCCATTTTGTTCTATATGATATAAGTCTATATAGTAATCTTTGTAGGCATTTTCTATTGCTCTGGGTGCTTGTTTAGGTTCAGCTGTCATATGGTATTTGATTTGCACAATTCTAGATTTATTACTCAGTTTCTTGAGTTTTTCGGCTAATTGGGTACTCGCTTTATCGTCGTGTGTGTAATGTAAGAGTTTTGTTTTCTTCAAGGCATGTTCATGCTTATGTAGAAGGAGGTTGCTAAGGTGTGAACGCAGTTTATTCAGTTCTGTGTTAGTATTAATTTAAAGTGTTTCTTTGTTTTGGATTTCTAGTTCTTCGATTTTTATTCATAGTAGAATCTATTTCTGTTCCCAGTTTAATAAACATGTCCCTTATCAATGCCTTATGGGCGTTCCATAGGGTGAAAGGATCAATATCCTCTTTGGTGTTAAGAGAGAAATATTGTTTTAGGTTATCGTCCATTTTATTACCAATTAAATATATGGATTGTAAAATGTAACAAACAAGAATAATCACTATAACATAATTCATTAAATTTTATTAATGAAAAATCAATTTACACTCATGATTGGCGATACACAAGAAGTTAAAAACAATTTAAATACATAGGATAAGTGGGATAGGGCAGAGGGGCTATATACTGTAACAAGGTCAGCAGATGACCAATGTAAATCAAATAGTAACACTGAAATAACATGAGTACAAAACCTATATATATATATATATATATATATATATATATATATATATATACAGAACCATATACTGACCAAGTAACACTTCCCTCCACACTAACATGCCACCAATCCACGCCCCGGCGCACGTTTCGCGGTCTGCTTTTTTCCAAAGGGTGATAGTGAGAAATGAAAGCCAAGGGAATATAAAGCACAAGCAGAGTACCACATGGCCATCAGTTGTCCAATGAGATGAAAGAACCACACATGTATGAAAGATATAATTAAAAACCACCAATGGCTATCAGGGCACACACTGAAATCTAATAAATCAAAAAGGCTGCCAATAATTACCGGGCGCGCTGCTGGCTAGGACGCGATCCAGAGTCTGGAAGATGCAGAGCGCGTAGGAAACAGCGCGATCAGCTTCATAACAGAGTCCAGGTCACGTGACCAGCCCGACGCATGCGCGGGACGCGGCGCGCACAATGGCAGCCATCTTTAAAGTGGTCAAAATGACCTGACAGTCAGGAGGAATGATAAATTAACATAGGAACCTAAGGCAGCAATGGGGGACGTGGCGATTATAACAAAATGAATTAATGAAATAATTAACCAAGAAAAATAATAACTAATATGAATCAAAACAATAGAAAATTCGGACCAGCGATAAATATATATATATTTTCATAAGTGCATATCCATAAAGCAAAATTATAGAAATACAAAGATATATGGATATATAGTTGCACAACATGTAATAAGCAATAGGAGTAAAAGTAAATCTGGATATATGTGGCGCTATGCCGACTAAAGATAAAAAAGGAAGTCCTTAGTTACACATATTTGCAAATGCGTGATTATGCCCACTCACCAAACTTCACGGTAACTTCCTGTGGAGTGGGTCCCTACACTCATCTATGCCTCTGTTCAGACTAAATCCAAGTCTCCATTATTCAGGGCGTGTGGAACCAGCTAAATAGGAATCCTATCAGGAAGTCCTGGGTGAATGGGCGTCGCTAGGTCCAAAAGGGTTTGCGGGGCCCATTATATATAACAATAGAAAATTCGGACCAGCGATAAATATATATATATTTTCATAAGTGCATATCCATAAAGCAAAATTATAGAAATACAAAGATATATGGATATATAGTTGCACAACATGTAATAAGCAATAGGAGTAAAAGTAAATCTGGATATATGTGGCGCTATGCCGACTAAAGATAAAAAAGGAAGTCCTTAGTTACACATATTTGCAAATGCGTGATTATGCCCACTCACCAAACTTCACGGTAACTTCCTGTGGAGTGGGTCCCTACACTCATCTATGCCTCTGTTCAGACTAAATCCAAGTCTCCATTATTCAGGGCGTGTGGAACCAGCTAAATAGGAATCCTATCAGGAAGTCCTGGGTGAATGGGCGTCGCTAGGTCCAAAAGGGTTTGCGGGGCCCATTATATATAACAATAGTCTGGATTTAGTCTGAACAGAGGCATAGATGAGTGTAGGGACCCACTCCACAGGAAGTTACCGTGAAGTTTGGTGAGTGGGCATAATCACGCATTTGCAAATATGTGTAACTAAGGACTTCCTTTTTTATCTTTAGTCGGCATAGCGCCACATATATCCAGATTTACTTTTACTCCTATTGCTTATTACATGTTGTGCAACTATATATCCATATATCTTTGTATTTCTATAATTTTGCTTTATGGATATGCACTTATGAAAATATATATATATTTATCGCTGGTCCGAATTTTCTATTGTTATATATAATGGGCCCCGCAAACCCTTTTGGACCTAGCGACGCCCATTCACCCAGGACTTCCTGATAGGATTCCTATTTAGCTGGTTCCACACGCCCTGAATAATGGAGACTTGGATTTAGTCTGAACAGAGGCATAGATGAGTGTAGGGACCCACTCCACAGGAAGTTACCGTGAAGTTTGGTGAGTGGGCATAATCACGCATTTGCAAATATGTGTAACTAAGGACTTCCTTTTTTATCTTTAGTCGGCATAGCGCCACATATATCCAGATTTACTTTTACTCCTATTGCTTATTACATGTTGTGCAACTATATATCCATATATCTTTGTATTTCTATAATTTTGCTTTATGGATATGCACTTATGAAAATATATATATATTTATCGCTGGTCCGAATTTTCTATTGTTATATATAATGGGCCCCGCAAACCCTTTTGGACCTAGCGACGCCCATTCACCCAGGACTTCCTGATAGGATTCCTATTTAGCTGGTTCCACACGCCCTGAATAATGGAGACTTGGATTTAGTCTGAACAGAGGCATAGATGAGTGTAGGGACCCACTCCACAGGAAGTTACCGTGAAGTTTGGTGAGTGGGCATAATCACGCATTTGCAAATATGTGTAACTAAGGACTTCCTTTTTTATCTTTAGTCGGCATAGCGCCACATATATCCAGATTTACTTTTACTCCTATTGCTTATTACATGTTGTGCAACTATATATCCATATATCTTTGTATTTCTATAATTTTGCTTTATGGATATGCACTTATGAAAATATATATATATTTATCGCTGGTCCGAATTTTCTATTGTTATATATAATGGGCCCCGCAAACCCTTTTGGACCTAGCGACGCCCATTCACCCAGGACTTCCTGATAGGATTCCTATTTAGCTGGTTCCACACGCCCTGAATAATGGAGACTTGGATTTAGTCTGAACAGAGGCATAGATGAGTGTAGGGACCCACTCCACAGGAAGTTACCGTGAAGTTTGGTGAGTGGGCATAATCACACATTTGCAAATATGTGTAACTAAGGACTTCCTTTTTTATCTTTAGTCGGCATAGCGCCACATATATCCAGATTTACTTTTACTCCTATTGCTTATTACGTGTTGTGCAACTATATATCCATATATCTTTGTATTTCTATAATATGAATCAAAGTATCTAGTGCATGATATAAACAATCAATAACATAAAGTGAATCATGATTACAAGTTAATATCAACAATTGAAATATAACATGATTGTGACAGTGTATATAAAACCATGAATTATGAGTGCAATGATGAAAAATATAAAAAAACAAAAAAAAAAGTATTTTATTCATTAAAAAACTTGAAGTGCATAAAGTGAAAAATCATAATTGCAGTTGGTAATGTCAATGATAAAAATATGAATATAATAAAAAATTAAGAGCCAAAAAATCATGAGAAAGTGCATGATTTTTTGGCTTTTAATTTTTTATTCTAGGTCTGTGAGACAGGAGACCAGTGCCGTGTTTGGGATTGATTCTGGGATCCCCCTAAACTTCAGATTATTTCTTCTGCTGCGATCGTCAAGATCTATAATCTTGCTTTGCAGTACCTCTACTGTGTCCTCCAGATTATTATGGGTGTCCACAAGTTCATTATGTGAGTTGGAGAATGATGCCATCTTGTGTTCAATGTGTCTTTTACTTCAGTAATAGAGGACTGGAGTGGCATCACAGCCTGTTTAATGCCCCTTTCACACGGGCGAGATTTCCGCGCGGGTGCAATGCGTGATGCGAACGCATTGCACCCGCACTGAATCCTGACCCATTAATTTCAATGGGGCTTTTCACATGAGCAATGTTTTTCACGCATCAGTTCGCCGTTGCGTGAAAATCGCAGCATGTTCTATATTCTGTGTTTTCACGCAGCCCTGGCCCCATTGAAGTGAATGGGGCTGCGTGAATAATGCATTGAATGCGTGATTCACTGATGGTTGCTAAGAGATGTTGTTTGTAAACATTCAGTTTTTTATCACGCGCGTGAAAAACGCATTAAAACGCTTCACAACCGCGAGGAAAAAACTGAACGAACGTACGCAATTGCAATCAAAACTGACTGTGATTGCATGCGGATTGGTGCTGATGCGTGCGGATTTTCCGGAACGCATCCGGACTGAATCTGTGACGCCTGTGTGAAAGAGGCCTAAAACAATTCTGTAGGGTGTTCCTCAAAAGTTCCAGCACCTCAGTCAATGTGGATACAGACATTTCTTTATTGTTAGGCTGAAAATTTGCAAAGATATCTGCAGGGCTCACAACAAAAGCTTCATTCAGAGGGTTTTAATCAGCTTCTATATTGTCTTGAACAGACTGTAGCTTTTGCCTTTATTTGCCTGGGATGGGCTTTCAGCAGAGTCATTTGTATATGGAAGGGGGTTGTCCCGGGCACAGGAGCAAGAGTTGTGGTCTCTTCCTCCTTACTGTGTTCAAGCCTGCAAAAATGCGCCATCCTGCCCTTGCGTCCATGTGACACAGAACAGTCCTCCATTTCTTTTATAGTAACATAGTAACATAGTTTGTAAGGCCGAAAAAAGACATCTGTCCATCCAGTTCAGCCTGTTTTCCTACAAGTTGATCCAGGGGAAGGCAAAAAAAACCCGGTGAGGTAGAAGCCAATTTTCCTCACTTTAGGGGGAAAAATTCCTTCCCGACTCCAGTCAGGCAATCAGAATAACTCCCTGGATCAACGACCCATCTCTAGTAACTATAACCTGTAATATTATTACCCTCCAGAAATACATCCAGGCCCTTCTTGAACTCTCTTAGTGAACTTACCATCACCACCTCCTCAGGCAGAGAGTTCCATAGTCTCACTGCTCTTACCGTAAAGAATCCTCTTTTATGTTTATGTACAAACCTTCTTTCCTCCAGACGCAGAGGATGTCCCCTCGTCACAGTCACAGTCCTCGGGATAAATAGATGATGGGAGAGATCTCTGTACTGACCTCTGATATATTTATACATAGTTATTAGATCTCCCCTCAGTCGTCTTTTTTCTAAAGTGAATAACCCTAATTTTGATAATCTTTCTGGGTACTGTAGTCCACCCATTCCAGTTATTACTTTAGTTGCCCTCCTCTGAACCCTCTCCAGCTCTGCTATGTCTGCCTTGTTCACAGGAGCCCAGAACTGTACACAGTACTCCATATGTGGTCTGACTAGTGATTTGTAAAGTGGCAGGACTATGTTCTCATCACGGGCATCTATGCCTCTTTTGATGCAACCCATTATCTTATTGGCCTTGGCAGCAGCTGTCTGACACTGGTTTCTGCAGCTTAGTTTGCTGTTCACTAAAATTCCTAGGTCCTTTTCCATGTCAGAGTTACCCAATGCTTTACCATTTAGTATGTACTGGTGACTTGCATTATTCCTTCCCATATGCATAACCTTACATTTGTCAGTGTTAAACCTCATCTGCCACTTTTCTGCCCAAGCCTCCAGTCTATCCAGATCCTGCTGTAGCAGTGCACTGTCCTCCTCTGTGTTAATTACTTTACACAGTTTAGTGTCATCTGCAAAAATTGATATTTTACTGTGCAAGCTTTCTACAAGATCATTAATAAATATATTGAAGAGAATAGGACCCAATACAGACCCCTGTGGTACCCCACTAGTGACAGTGACCCAATCTGAGTATGCACCGTTAATAACCACCCTCTGTTTTCTATCACTAAGCCAGTTACTTACCCACATACAGACATTTTCTCCCAGGCCAAGCATTCTCATTTTGTATACTAACCTTTTATGTGGTACCGTGTCAAACGCTTTGGAGAAGTCCAAATATATGACATCCATTGAGTCGCCGCGGTCAAGTCTAGAACTTACCTGCTCATAGAAACTGATTAAATTGGTTTGACATGACCGATCCCTCATGAAGCCATGCTGATATGGAGTTATTTGCTTATTTTCATTGAGGTACTCCAAGATAGCATCTCTCAGAAAACCTTCAAACAGTTTACCCACAACAGAAGTTAAACTTACCGGCCTATAGTTTCCAGGCTCTGTTTTTGGACCCTTTTTGAATATTGGCACCATATTTGCTATGCGCCAATCCTGTGGAACACTCCCTGTCAGTATAGAGTCCTTAAATATCAGAAATAAGGGTCTGTCGATTACATTACTTAATTCTCTTAGGATACGGGGGTGTATGCCATCCGGTCCTGGTGATTTGTCTATTTTAATATTTTTAAGACGTTGCTGCACCTCTTCCTGGGTCAGAGAGGACACTTTTAAAGGGGAATTTACTTTTATACTCTGCAATTCATCTGACATTTTATTTTCCTCAGTGAATACAGTGGAGAAAAAGTTATTTAGTAGCTTCGCTTTCTCCTCATCGCTCTCTGCTACTCCCCCCTCATTACTCTGTAAGGGGCCGACACCTTCAGGTTTATACTTTTTAGTATTTATATAATTGAAGAACATTTTAGGGTTAGTTTTACTCTCTTTGGCGATTAATCTCTCGGTCTCTAGTTTGGCTGTTTTTATGTGTCTTTTACATATTCTATTTTTCTCCTTATAGTTTTTCAATGTTTCCTCACTCCCCTCCTGTTTTAGTGATTTAAATGCTTTCTTTTTGTCATTTATTGCTTTCTTTACAGTTCTATTTATCCACATTGGTTTTTTCTTGTTTCTTATTATTTTATTCCTATATGGTATGTACCTCTCACAATTAGATATTAGGATGCTTTTAAAAATATCCCATTTTGTGGCTGTAAATATTCTCTAAATATTATTTTTTCCTCTGGGAAAGAGGTGTAGAGAAGGGGGGAGAGTCTTTGCTAGACTTACATGACAGCCATGAGGAGTATTGTAAATCCTGTGAATCTGACAGGGATCCTGGTGGGGAATGAGAACCTTCTTTAAAGGGATTGTCTCACTTCAGTAAGTTGCATTTATCATGTTGAGGAAGTTAATACAAGCCACTTACTAATGTATTGTTATTATCCATATTGCTTCCTTTGCAGACTGGATTCATTTTTCTATCACATTATACAGTGGTCTTTTCCATGGTTACAGACCGCCCTGCAATCCATCAGTGGTGGAAAATGAATCCAGCCAGCAACGGAAGCAATATGGATAATAACTAGAGATGAGCGAGCATACTCGTCCGAGCTTGGTGCTCGTTCGAGTATTACGGTACTCGTAGGTGCTCGCTGCTCGGACGAGTATCTCGCCATGCTCGAGGAAATGGCAACTTCCGCATTGTGCATTTTTGGCGCCTATAAACTCAGCCAATCACAAGCCAGGAGACTCTGCGGTACACCCAGCATCACGTGGGGCCCTTACATGTCGATAGCAGGGGTTAGGTGACCCTGGAATATACTAGTGACTGCCCGCGGTGCTCGGCTCAGATGCTGTCTGGATGTCGTTAGGGATAGAGCTGCTGCATTTCAGGGAGAGTGTTAGGGCCTGCATTTAGTTCTTTGTTAGGCAGGAGTGATCTCAAAAGAACCCAACAGCCCTTCTAAGGGCTACAAGACATTTTTTTTTTGTCTCCTGGCTTGGCTGGCTGGCTGGCACTAGTAGTGCAGCTATTGCCATATATAACCCTTTTTTTTTATTGTTATATCTCAGTGATACAAATCCATTTCACATAACTGCGTGGAACCATTCTGTGTGTCACAGTTCAGCTGTCCACTCACTACAATCCGTATTTTCTGTCCAGGTGACACTTTCTGTACGTCACTTAATCCAACAAGGTCTTTTGCTCTCACGTATACAGCTAGATCACAAAAATCTATGTGCGACATTTGTTTGGGTCGCAGTCAAAATAGCCACCGTCAGCAGGGTGTGAGTTAGCTCTACGATAGTTTCTGCACGTCACGTTCCAGAAAAAAACAAAACTAAAAAAAAATATAAAAAAAATATATATATAAAAAAAAATAGTTTCTTTGTTGTTTTAGCTCAGTGATACAAATCCATTTCACACAGCTGCGTGGAACCATTCTGTGTGTCACAGTTCAGCTGTCCACTCACTACAATCCGTATTTTCTGTCCAGGTGAAACTTTCTGTACAACACTTAATCCAAAAAGGTCTTTTGCTCTCACGTATATAGCTTGATCACAAAAATCTCTGTGCGACATTTGTCTGGGTCGCAGTCAAAATAGCCACCGTCAGCAGGGTGTGAGTTAGCTCTACGATAGTTTCTGCACGTCACGTTCCAGAAAAAAACAAAACTAAAAAAAAAATATAAAAAAAAGAAAAAATGTAAAAAAAATAGTTTCTTTGTTGTTTTAGCTCAGTGATACGAATCCATTTCACACAGCTGCGTGGAACCATTCTGTGTGTCACAGTTCAGCTGTCCACTCACTACAATCCGTATTTTCTGTCCAGGTGACACTTTCTGTACGTCACTTAATCCAACAAGGTCTTTTGCTCTCACGTATATAGCTTGATCACAAAAATCTCTGTGCGACATTTGTCTGGGTCGCAGTCAAAATAGCCACCGTCAGCAGGGTGTGAGTTAGCACTACGATAGTTTCTGCACGTCACTTTCCAAAAAAAACAAAACTAAAAAAAAATATAAAAAAAAGAAAAAATATAAAAAAATATAGTTTATTTGTTGTTTTAACTCAGTGATACAAATCCATTTCACACAGCTGCGTGGAACCATTCTGTGTGTCACAGTTCAGCTGTCCACTTACTACAATCCGTGTTTTCTGTCCAGGTGACACTTTCTGTACGTCACTTAATTAAACCAGACTGAACAAGTTTGTGGGTTTCAGTACAGCAGGCCCATTTATTTTATTTTTTTTATATAATACACTTATATACAGAAAATGTTGAACCCCAGGGCTAAGGGTCGAGGACGAGGGCGTGGGCATTCAATTACTGCAGGGGGCAGAGGCCGTGGTCCTGGGCAGGGTGAGACAGTACCTGCTGATGAGGGAGCAGGGGAACGCCGCAGAGCTACACTCCATAGCTTCATGTCTCAACTTACAGGGACACGTGGTAGAGGACTGTTGAAACCACAACAGTGCGAACAGCTGATGTCGTGGATTACGGACAATGCTTCAAGTAATTTGTCCACCAGTCAGTCTTCCACGTAGTCCACCCACGTTACCCAAGGGAGCACTCCTCTGGCTCCTCCACCTCAACCTCCTTCCCCCCAGTCTGCCCCCTCCCAGGAAAATTTGGAATGCGATCCGGCATACTCTGAGGAACTGTTTTCTGGACCCTTCCCAGAGTCACAAACCACTTCTCAGGTTGCTGCTGACCTCGTTTCCGATGCCCAAGTTTTCCAACTGTCGCAGTCTGTGGGTGATGATGATGATGACAATGTTGACTTAGTGAAAGAAGTTTGTAAAGAGGTGTCGGACGATGAGGAGACACGGTTGTCAGACAGTGGTGAAGTTGTTGTCAGGGCAGGAAGTCCGAGGGGGGAGCAGACTGAGGAATCGGAGGATGACGAGGTGACTGACCCAAGCTGGGTTGATAAGCCGAGTGAAGACAGTGCTTCTGAGGCGGAGGTGAGTGCTGCACCAGAACAGGTTGGAAGAGGCAGTGGTGTGGCCAGAGGGAGAAGCAGGGCCAGAGCTGGTGCATCAGCAGCAACTGTTTCACGTAGTGAAGCTCCCGTGGCGAGGCCTAGATGTTCGCAAGTCTGGAGGTTCTTTAAAGAAAGTGAGGATAACCGACGGACTGTGGTGTGCAACCTGTGCCACACCAGGATCAGCAGGGGTGCCACCACTACTAGCCTAACCACCACCAGCATGCGCAGGCATATGAGTGCTAAACACCCCACTCAATGGAACCAAGGCCGTTCACCACCTCCTGCGGGTCACACCACTGCTCCTTCCCCTGTGTCACTCGCTGCGTCCGCTAGTCAACCCCCTGCCCAGGACCCCGACACGAGCGCCTCCCGCCAGAAAACCACACCTTCGCCTCCACGATCCTCCACAGTGTCCACCAATGTGTCCCAGCGCAGCGTTCAGCTGTCTTTACAGCAGACGCTGGAGCGCAAGAGGAAATACAGTTCCACCCACCCACATGCCCAAGCCCTCAACGTCCACATCTCCAAATTGCTGAGCCTGGAGATGCTGCCCTATAGGCTGGTAGAGACCGAGGCCTTTCGCAATCTCATGGCGGTGGCTGCCCCTCGGTATTCGGTTCCCAGCCGCCACTATTTTTCCCGATGTGCCGTCCCATCCCTACACCAGCACGTGTCACAGAACATCATCGGTGCCCTGACCAACGCTATTTCTGAGAAGGTCCACCTAACCACGGACACGTGGACAAGTGCTGCCGGGCAGGGACACTATATCTCACTGACGGCACATTCGGTTAACTTGGTGGAGGCTGGAACCGAGACTGACCCTGGGGTCGCTAATGTACTACCCACACCGAGGATTGCGGGGCCTACCTTGGTCACGGTCTCTCAGACGTACTATGCCTCCTCCTCCAACCCCTCCTCCTCCACCGAATTACCATCCATGGGCACGGCACCTTCAGTCGGTAGCTCTAGGCGCAGCAGTGCCGTGGGTAAGCGCCAGCAGGCGGTGCTCAAACTGCTAAGCTTAGGTGACAAAAGGCACACCGCCCAAGAGCTGTTACAGGGCATCACGGCGTAGACCGATGTGTGGCTGGCACCGCTGAACCTCAAGCCAGGCATGGTTGTGTGTGACAACGGGTGTAACCTGGTGGCGGCTCTGCAACTCGGCAGACTGACACATGTGCCATGCCTGGCCCACGTGTTCAATCTCATAGTTCAGCGGTTCCTCAAGACATACCCCAATCTGTCTGATTTGCTCACCAAGGTGCGCCGCATCTGTGCGCATTTCCGCAAGTCGACCGCAGATGCTGCCACTCTCAGGGCAGCGCAGCGCGGCCTACAACTGCCACGAGATGGAATTCGACATTAAACATGTTATCCAGAGTTTACCAGCAGCACAGAGCGATTGTAGACTGCCAGATGTCAACTTCCACCAGAACTGGTAGTCAGGTCACTCAGATTCCTCAAGTCTACAATGAGGAGTGGGCGTGGATGTCTGATATCTGCCAGGCGTTGACCAACTTTGAGGAGTCAACACAGATGGTCAGCGGCGATGCCGCCATTATCAGCCTCACCATCCCGCTGCTTTGCCTGTTGAAAAACTCACTGCTCAGCATCAAGTCGGATGCTTTGCGCTTGTCACAAGAGACGGTGGAGGAAGATACGTCGCTTGATAGCCAGAGCACCCTCCGGTCTGTTTCTCAGCGCATATCGGAGGAGGGGGATGAGGATGAGGAGGAAAAGGAGGAGAATGTCGGTGAGACAGTAGAGGGTACCAGTGCTCAGTCCTTAACTCTTGAGCGTGTATGGGCTGAAGAGGAGGACTTGGAGGAGGAGGAGGAGGAGGAAATGGAGAGTCAGGCCAGTGAGGAGAGGGAATTCTTACATGTTAGGACTCTGGCGCACATGGCAGACTTCATGTTAGGCTGCCTATCCTGTGAACCTCGCGTTAGAAGCATTTTTTCAAACACCGATTACTGGGTGTTCACTCTCCTGGACCCACGGTACAAGCAGAACCTTTCCACTCTCATCCCTGCAGAGGAAAGGAGTATGAGAGTGAATAGATATCAACAGGCCCTGGTGCACAAGCTGAAACAATCCTTCCCATCTGACGCCGCTAGCGGCAGAGGGCATGGTTCTGTGGGCCAAGTAGCGGGGGAGAGGAGCCGAGCAGGCAGCTTGTCCACCACTCGCAGGGGAATGCTCTCCAAGGCCTTTGCCAGTTTTATGTCACCCCAGCAAGACACTGTCACCTGTCCCCAGTCTAGGCAGAGTAGGGGGGAGCTGTACAGAAAGATGGTGAGGGAGTACCTAGCTGACCATACCAACGTCCGGACCGATCACTCTGCTCCATACAACTACTGGGTTTCAAAGCTGGACACGTGGCCTGAACTGGCGCTGCACGCCTTGGAGGTGCTGGCCTGCCCTGCCGCTAGCGTGCTGTCAGAGCGGGTATTCAGTGCAGCTGGTGGCGTCATCACCGATAAGCGTACACGCCTGTCAACTGACAGCGCTGACAGGCTGACGCTTATTAAAATGAACAAAGCCTGGATTTCACCGGAATTCAAATCTCCTCCGGGGGAAAGCAGCTAAAGATTAACATTACTTATGTATCCAATTCCTCTTCTCTACTCCTCCTCCTCCTCCTCCATGTCATCTTTGCCTAACGCTGACCAAAAAAACGCCATTTTCTAGAGGTCCAACTGGCACTCTTTTACCACAATTTTTCCGGAGGTCCACCTACAGGCCCTCTCTCCAAACAATTTTTCCGGAGGTCCACCTACAGGCCCTCTCTCCAAACAATTTTTCCGGAGGTCCACCTACAGGCTCTCTCTCCAAACAATTTTTCCGGAGGTCCACCTGCAGGCCCTCTCTCCAAACAATTTTTCCGGAGGTCCACCTGCAGGCCCTCTCTCCAAACAATTTTTCCGGAGGTCCACCTACAGGCCCTCTCTCCAAACAATTTTTCCGGAGGTCCACCTACAGGCCCTCTCTCCAAACAATTTACGTCTTTTTCCTATCTTTCTCTCTCTCCAAACTATTTTTCCGGATAGCTGCCATATATGGTATTAAACTGAGTAGTATACATAGAAGACATACCACACTTGATCAATCTCATAATTTACGACTGTACCGGTTGATGCTAAATTTTTAAGTTGGGGTCCTGCGTCGTCATTCTAACTACATCCGGCTGTTGTCACCACCACACACGCTAGCCCAGGGGGCACTCCTCTGGCTCTTCCAGCTCAACCTCCTTCCCCCCAGCCTGCCCCCCACCTACAGGCCCTCTCTCCAAACAATTTACCCGGATAGGGGACGTATTAGATATTATACTGATTTTTGTTGGTTCCTCTTTTAATTGGCTCCTGACCTGTGATAGGCAGAGCATGGACACGTCCCCTTAGCTGCAGTAGAAAAGACACTCCCCTGGCCAGAGCAAGCTCTTTTTCCTTTTCCGTATTCGAAAAATCCATGAAATATATGGTCCCAAGATAGGGGACATATAAGATTTTAAACTGAGAAGAATCGATACCACACATGCCCCACTAGGAGAATTTGGGGTAATGGTGGGATTAGGCAGCCTCAGAGGCATCCATGCATGCTGCCCCTGCTGTTTCCTGTCCATTTCCGTGGTGTTTCCATCATTTTCTGAGGTTTCCAGGTTTTCACCCAGCCTTCCCTAGGCAGAGCCTTGGTCCCCTGCAAAAATGCTCGAGTCTCCCATTGACTTCAATGGGGTTCGTTATTCGAAACGAGCACCCAAGCATCGGGAAAAGTTTGACTCGAATAACGAGCACCCGAGCATTTTAGTGCTCGCTCATCTCTAATAATAACAATACATTAGTGGCTTGTCTTAACTTTCTCTACATGATAAATGCAACTTACTGAAGTGACACAATCCACTTAAGCACTGCTGTCTTTTCCATCAATGGTGAATATCTTGAAACTAGCAGAAGTTTCATCTATTTCATTTAATGTTTGTGTGTGTTGTAAGATATCACCAGTGACCTCCACAGCCCCCACCCCTTAACACTGTTCCCCCCTACAGTGCCGTCTCCCTAAAATGGGACCTCCACAGCAGCCCACCCCTTTAACTTTGACCTTCACAGCAGCTCGCCCCTTTAACAGTGAGTTCCACAGCACCTAACCCCCTTGACAGTGACCTCCACAGGGGCCCGCCCCCTTAACAGTGACCTGTACAGCACCCAACCCTTAACACTGACAATAGGTTACAGTCCCCTTAACTGACCTCCACCCTTACTGGCCCCCTTGACAGAGACCTCCACAGCGACTGCCCCTTTAACAGTGACTGTCACATTACCCCGCTCCCTTAACAGTGACCTCACAGTACCCTGCTGCCCCTTTAATAGAGGCCTTCACAGTCCCCTCCTCCCTTAACAGTGACCTCCACAGCAGCCTACCCCCTTAACAGTAACATCCATAGTGCCCTCCCCTTTAACTGTAACCTCCCCAGCAGCCTGCCCCTAGGGTGGCCAGAGGTCCATTTTTAGGCCGGACAATCTGGCTTTCAGACTTCTTTAGTTCTCCATCCTGCGCAGGGCCTGAACAGACACAGGGATGTCCTTTTGAACAGCTCACTCTCAGACAGCAGCACTGTGCAGTCTGAGCGTGAGCTGAGTCACCGTCCCTCCCACCCCTGAAGCTGACAGAAGTTGATTTTTACCTTCATTTTTTCAATCCCCTTCAGCTGTGGAGTGGGGGGGGGGAGTGGCCTAACTGGGCAGGGGCGTGGCTTAGTAGGACCTGGGGGCGAGGGGTTTAAATCCTTCTTTTGAGGGTGGCCTGAATTACAGGTCGATGCCATGGTAATTTATGAGGAAACACAGTGAGTAGCAGTGGAAGAAAACATCTTTTATTACTACTGATCAGTAAACATGTGAAATTTACATTATATTAGGTAATGATTGATGATGAATTAGTCTAAAGCATAAGTTATATTTATAGTAACTGGAATACCCCTTTAACAGTGTCATCCACAGCGCCCTGCCTCTTTAAAGCTGGCCTACAGCAGTGAAGAAAAATGGGTTGTTATGGAAACCTGGTGTGAAACTGTGTGTGTATGTGTGTGTGGAGACTAATGGCCTGCGAGCTTCTATTGGCTGATAAGGGTCATGTGACCAGGCTTCTATTAGCTAATGCATTTTTTGGGAATATCTCAGAAACGGTACGTCCTGGAGAGCTGGGACCCGTTCTAAAACCTTCCCAGACACCTGATGTACCTGTGTGCCAAATTCCGTGATTGTAGCTGCGACGATGTCGATTCCTTTAGCGGACATACACACATACATACATACACTCAGCTTTATTTATTAGATTGAGGGGATGGAGGTCCTCACCAAACGCTTCCTACCCATCTGCAGCATTTAGTATTCCCTCTCAGGGTATTTAGAAGTCGCTGGCAGGCTTGTTAATAGTAGTTCTGAGCGAGAAAGACTCAGAGCTTCCAACTCACGCTATTACAGTGTGCGGCCAAACCACGCCCCATGCAAACACCATGCATTAAACAAAGACATACAAGACACTATGCACCCAAGTGTAAATTCCACATATAGAACACAAAATTAAAATTATATGAATTTACTGAGGCCTTTACGTGATTTGGAATTACTCCTCTACAACTCTTTCGGCATTAGTAGATGTGTGACCTCCTCCCACAACCTATCCTTTCAGATACGGTCGTGGTAGAGTTTGCAACACATATCCTAAAGCTCACTGCGCAGTTGTATGAGGATAATCATCCTTTCCACAGAGAAAGCCATGTCTCTACAGACAGACTAGATTGGTATTATTTGGAAATGTAACTAATTTATTCGGGCTGCGCCTTTACTTTTGCAGACGAGGATCCGCAAAATACGGATTACATAAGGAAAAACATCCGTTGCAGTCCACATTTTTGAAGATCCATAGACTTGTATGAGGCCACGGACCAATTTTTACAGACAATAATAGAACAGATCTTATTTTTTTTGCAGGCCTTGGAACGGAAGTATGGACGTGGACAGCATACGGTGTATTGTCCACGTCTTTTGTGGCCCCATTAAAGTGAATGGGTCTGCATCTAATCCACAAAATTGTGGACTGGATGTGGACACCAACATACAGCTGTGTGAATGGGCCCCAACTCCCCACAGTATTATCAACTTGTAGCAGTGTGTTTATAGAAGGAGAGGGACATTAATTTGCCCCTTTCTTTAAATTACCGAAAGAAAAATCTGTCTACAAAACCTGTGAATTTTGATTTATAGACCTCATTAAAAAAAAGTTTGAAAAACAGAAGAGTACAAAATGAAAGACACAAGCCTTTTTATTATTGAGGACAAAGAGGATGACATTGTGAACTGGATGGCTCACTCCTCCTCTTAGTCACAGCAGGATGATTTGGATGTCACTTCTGAGTCTGACACAGTGTCTTGGAGCCAGGGGCATTCCTCCTGATCCTCCTCCTTACATCCCCAGATAAGCCTTTCAGTTGCAACCTCTCTGTTTTCACTGCCTTCACCTAGAGGGCACCTTCTTTTTTCCTAAGAAGAAGCAACAAAACCCAATGAGCAAAGGAAGATACTCAAAATAGTCTCCATGTGTGAGCACAGTCAGCATTTGGACTTTCCACGAGAAGGAGGTTCAGGCAGGATCGACAGACCCCATGCATAGCTGTGTTGGTGGTAGTGGCCACAGCGGTGGCAGTACAGTTAGAAGTAGAGACAGTGGTACTCAGGGGAAATACAGAGCAGAGAATTGGGAGAGGGGCCAAGGAGCCCAGGTTGACATGTCATAGTTTGATAAATGTGTCAGGGAAGGTGAGGACTCTGATTGCCTGTTATACAGGACCTGCTTGTTGGGTCTGGTGCTGAGGAGGAGGTAACATCAGAGGAAGTTGATGGTGGTTGCAGTGGAGGCAATAAAGAGCATACTCAACGTATGGCCAGAACCACCCAAAAAACTGCCAGAGCCAGATCTGCTTCTATTATCGCTAGTTCGAGAACTGGTGATTCCGCTAATGCCAACTCCAGTGGGTAAGATGGGCAACAACAATGGCATCAACTTGGTGGCTCAGTGGTTAGCACTGTTGCCTTGTAGCGCTGGGGTCTTAGCTTTATATCTGACCAAGGGCATCTGCATGGAGTTTATATATTCTCCCTGTCTTTGCATGGGTTTCCTCTGGGTACTACGGTATCCTCCAACTCTCCAAAAACATACTGATAGGAAGCTTAGATTGAGAGCCCCTTTGCGGACAGCAAGTGCTTATAACGTCTGTGAAACGCTGCAGATTATGTCAGTGAGTAAAATAAATAATTAAATAGACATTTTGGCTACGCTGAACCTGGGGGAAATAATACATGCTCCTTGCATGGCACATGTCATAAACATAGTCATTTAGCATTTTTTTTTTTTCTTAAATTACACTGGCTTGTGGAAGGTGCTGGCAATGTCCTGGAGACTGTCCTTGCATGTTAGCCATTCCTATGTGGAAGCAATTCCCTTCAGGACTTGCAGCGACATAATGATCTGCCATTACACTGCTTAAAGGGGTTCTCCGGGAATTAAGAAAATGAAAATACTTAAATATTACGTTATTATAAATATATTCCAAAATACCTTTCATTAGTTATAATGGTTTGTTTTGTCTATGGAGCATAAAATGGCCGCCGTCCTATTAGTACACACAAAACCTGTCCTAGTCACACAGCAGAACACGTTACTTCACAACACTGAAGTAAAGTGCTGCCTCATCCTCCTCTCTGCTCTGTCAGGGATTATGATCCTGAATACAGATGATAAGAGCTTCAGCTGTATCTCTGTTGGAATGGAGTTCATGAGGAGACGTGAAGTACAGAGAGGACGGACAGGACAGACTGTGGTAATGGAGACTGTATACAAGTGCTGCTGCTCATTACTCACATCCCCACCTCCTCTCTGTACTTCATGTGTCCTCATGAACTCCATTCCTATAGAGATTCAGTTGAAGATCTTATCAGCTGTATTCAGGATTATAATCCCTGACAAGCAGAGCAGAGAGGAGGATGAGGCAGCTCTTTACCTCAGTGTTGTGAAGTAACTTGTCGTCCTGTGTGATTAGGACAGGTTTTGTATGTACTAATAGGACGGCAGCCATTTTATTGCTCCTAATGATTGTTCCCCAGACAAAAGTAGCTGTTATAGCTAATGAAAGGTATTTGTGAATATATTCATAATAAAATAATATTTAAGTGTTTTCATTTTCTTAATTCCCAGAGAACCCCTTTAAGCTGGAATTCCACCTTGCACATGCTAGAACATGTGTATGTGCAGTGTAAAGCCATAACTGACTTTCTCATGCACCAGACAATCTCAGCAGGGCGCATGTACAATTTTGAGGTTAGGCAGTGGCAGCTCATTAGAGACACCTGTTGTGTGCTGAAGTCCTTCAAAGAGGCTACAAAATTTGTCAGTAGGGAACACTGTGGCTACCGTGGCATCATCCTTCTGATATTTATTTTAGAACAGATGCTCACACATGCACCAAGGGACGAAGGCGGATGAAGAACAGCTTACACATTTTGCTGTCCATGCTGTGGCTGTTGGAAACCCAAAAGGAGAAAGTCTGGAGGAGAGGAGGATGAAGAGAAGGAGTTACCACTGTAGGGGGAGGAGTCAGAGGAGCAGAATGACGATGATGATGATTTTGATAACAAAACCAGCAATGGCCAATAGAGATGAGCGAGCAGTGCTCGTTACGAGCACTGTAGCGCTCGGGTCCCGTGTGAAATGCCCGCAGGCATTGCGGATCCGTCCTCAGCTGCATGTAAGTCAATGAGGACGGATCGTTTGGTATGACACTCATACCAAACTGTTCCGTCCTCACCCGACTGAAAGTCAGTGGGGACGGAACCGTTTGGTATGAGTGTCATACCAAACGATCCGTCCTCATTGACTTACATGCAGCTGAGGACGGATCCGCAATGCCTGCGGGCATTTCACACGGGACCCGAGCGCTACAGTGCTCATAACGAGCACTGCTCGCTCATCTCTAATGGCCAATGATCTCAGTGGAGGTGAAGCCAGAAAGAACTGGCTCCTCGGGCATGCTCGCCAGAATGGCAAGCTGTATGCTTGCTTTCTTATGTAATTACATGTGTATTATTCACATGAGGCAATCTAATGATTACTGGATAGCCATGCTTTTAGACCTTCGCTATCAAAGCAAAATGGGGGAATGTTTTCCTCTTGCCAAAAGGAAGCGCAAATTACTTTATTACCAAGAGACACTGTGTACGCAGCTTGTAGTGAGCAGAAACCTGACATCCACGTGTCCCTCCCCTCTTCGCCCGTGCACAGTTACCCACCTCCTGTCATCTCTGCTACCACAAGCAGCAGAAGCCGCAGCAACCAGTCCAGTATCATCAACATGATAGAACGATTTTGCATGTACCACACCAGGTAAAGGCAAAACAGCAAATGAAAACATCCCACCTCAATACTGAAGTTGAGTCCTACCTGGACTCTAGCCGTTCCCTGGTGCATACTGTTCCCTGACTCCCTGGACTTCTGGGCAGGCAGACTGGAAGAGTGTTTCAAACTGGCCAGTATGCTCTCTCTGTTCTCTCTTGCCCAACCGCCAGTGTCCTCTCAGTTTTCAACGCAGCAAGGCATTGTGCCACCCAAATGGACAAAGTTGTCCTCCGCCAGTGTACAAAACATCACTTCTGTCAAAGGGAACAAGGCATGGATCCTTCAGCAGAGGCCAATGAAGAATTCTGCCCTTGCTGATGGTGCCTGATCATGCCACTGCTGCTGTCTACCTGCCAACCATCATGTTCCATACTGTATGGATGCTACTGCCACCATCATGCCACTGTATTCCTGCCTACCATGTTCTGTACTGCATGACTCGCCATTATTCCACTGTCACATTCTGCCTGCCTGCCATTATGTTTCATACCATATGGCTTCTGCTGCCACTGCTGCATCTGATACTCCCTGCTGCTAATTCCATTACCCCTACTGCCACTACCATTACCACTACTACTACCCCTAAAAAGCCGCACATGCATCTACTGCCTTGTCTGTACCATGCTCTGCTGCTACTATTGCCGCCACATGCCATTATTACCCAATGCTTTTGTACATCTACACTGTTGTGCTGCTGCTCCCAATTTTTCCAGACTCGTTCAGAACAAGCCACTCTCTCTTCTGACAATTAACACGTGTGTTTATAAACACAGGCAGGTATTCTACCCTAGTTAACCCCTTCAGGACCCTGCAATTTTTCACCTTAAGGACCAGATAGAGATGAGCGAGCAGTGCTCGTTATGAGCACTGTAGCGCTCGGGTCCCGTGTGAAATGCCCGCAGGCATTGCGGATCCGTCCTCAGCTGCATGTAAGTCAATGAGGACGGATCGTTTGGTATGACACTCATACCAAACGGTTCCGTCCTCACCCGTCTTAAAGTCAGTGGGGAAGGAACTGTTTGGTATGAGTGTCATACCAAACGATCCGTCCTCATTGACTTACATGCAGCTGAGGACGGATCCGCAATGCCTGCGGGCATTTCACACGGGACCCGAGCGCTACAGTGCTCATAACGAGCACTGCTCGCTCATCTCTAGGACCAGACCATTTTTATTTGACTAAAAATATTTCATTTTTATTTATTAAAAAAATTCTAAATTTACCAAAAATTTAGAAAAATTTGCAAATTTGCAAATTTCAATTTCTCTGTTTTTAAAATACATAGTAATACCTCCAAAAATAGTTATTACTTTATATTCCCTATATGTCTACTTCATGTTTGGATCATTTTGAAAATGACATTTTATTTTTTTGGGACGTTAGAAGGCTTAGAAGTTTAGAAGCAAATTTTGAAATTTTTCGGAAAATTTTCAAAACCCACTTTTTAAGGACCAGTTCAGGGCTGAAGTCACTTTGTGAGGCTTACATAATAAAAACCAACCAAAAAATGACCCCATTTTAGAAACTACACCCCTCAAGGCATTCAAAGTTGATTTGTTAACCATTTAGGTGTTCCACAAGAATTAAAGGAAAATGTAGATGAAATTCAGAATTTCACTTTTTTGGCAGATTTTCCACTTAAATCCACTTTTTTACAGTAACAAAGCAAGGGTTAACAGCCAAACAAAACTCAATATTTATTACCCTGATTCTGTAGTCTACAGAAACACCCCATTTGTGATCGTAAACTGCTGTACGGGCACACAGCAGGGCATAGAAGGAAAGGATTGTCATATGGTTTTTGAAGGGTTTTTTAAGTTCTCATGTCCATTTGAAGACCCCTGATGCACCCCTAGAGTACAAACTCCAAAAAAAGTGACCCCATTTTGGAAACTACAGGATAAGGTGGCAGTTTTGTTGGTACTATTTTAGAATACATATGATTTTAGGTTGCTCTATATTACACTTTTTGTGAGGAAAGGTAAAAAAATAGTTGTTTTGCAACTGTTTTTATTTTTTGTTATTTACAATGTTCATCTGACAGGTTAGATCATGTGATATTTATATAGAGCAGGTCGTTACAGACATGGCAATATCTAATATGTATACTTTTTTATTTATTTATTTAAGTTTCACACAATATTTTTGAAACAAAAAAAATCATGTTTTAGTGTCTACATAGTCTGAGAGCCATAGATTTTTTTTTTTGTTTTTTTTTTGGGCGATTGCCTTAGATTGGGTCTCATTTTTTACAGGGCGAGATGACGGTTTGATTGGTACTATTTTGGGGTGCATAAGACTTTTTGATCGCTTGTTATTACACTTTTTGTGATATCAGGTGACAAAAAATGTTTTTTTTACACCGTTTTTATTTTATTTTATTTTTTACTGTGTTCACCTCAGGGGTTAGGTCATGTGAGATTTAATTTGAGCAGGTTGTTACGGATGTGGCGATACCTAGCATGAATCCTTTTTTTTTTATTTAAGTTTTAAACAATAATAGCATTTTTGAAACAAAAAAAACATGTTTTAGTGTCTCCATAGTCTGAGAGCTGTATTTTTTTTTATTTTTGGGGTGTTTGTCTCAGATAGGGGCTCATTTTTTGAGGGATGAGGTGGTGGTTAGATTGGTACTATTTTTGGGGGAATATGCCTTTTTGATCGCTTCGTGTTGCACTTTTAGTGATGTAAGGTGACAAAAAAATGTTGTTTTTTTAGCACAGTTTTTATTTTTTTTTACGGTGTTCAGCTGAGGGGTTAGGTCATGTGATATTTTTATAGAGCCTGTCATTACGGACGCGGCGATACCAAATATGTCTGTTTTTGGGAAAGGGGCATTTTTTTTTACGTGAAACTTTATTTTTTTATTATGGAAAATACTTTTTTTTTACTTTTTTGTCCCACTCTGGGACTTCAACTTCTGGGGATCTGATCCCCTCTGCAATGCACTACAATACATTGTGTATTGTAATGCATTGGCTGTCAGCTTCTATCCTGACAGCCTGCCTGTGAGACCCAGCCTCAGGGGCTGGATCTCACAGGTTTCCGTAGAAGGCAGTCCCGATGCCTTCTGTGACATCGGGTCCCCGTCACTGCAGCGCGGGGACCCGATGGGGAAGCGGAGGGCACCATAACACATTCGTGTTGCATCCGTGTTGCATCTGTGTTTCACAGATCATTAAGAAGAGATGCTTTGAAAATTATTTTTCAGCTGTTCAGTGTCAGTGAAACATGGATGCAACACGAATAGCAAAAACGGACACACGGATCCTTCATGGACAGCTTTACGGATGTATCACTGACCACCTGCTTAAGGATTTGAGCACAGACACGGACATGTGAATGAGGCTTAACACAGACTTCCCAGAGTAGCTATCTGATCCACACTACTGAATTAGGTATCTAATATTTCTGGGCTCCCAGGGAGCTGGTCACCACTGCGGCCTGTGATTGGCTGTAATGGTCAGGTTTCTCTCCATTGACAGATGTCAATCTTAGCATGGAAGCTAGAGGAAGAGCTAGCCCGTGAGCATTAGATACTGAACCCAGCAGCAGGGACCAGGTAAGTATGATCTCAACTATGTGTTACTCCTGGATAACTCTTTTAACTACTTCCAGTCCGGGCCACTTACCCCCTTTCTGACGAGGCCTAATTTTGCAAATCTGACATGTGTCACTTTATGTGGTAATTAGAGATGAGCGAGCACTAAAATGCTCGGGTGCTCGTTATTCGAGACAAACTTTTCCCGATGCTCGGGCGCTCGTTTCGAGTAACGAACCCCATTGAAGTCAATGGGAGACTCGAGCATTTTTGCAGGGGACCAAGGCTCTGCCTAGGGAAGGCTGGGTGAAAACCTGGAAACATCAGAAAATGATGAAAACACCACGGAAATGGACAGGAAACAGCAGGGGCAGCATGCATGGATGCCTCTGAGGCTACTTAATCCCACCATTACCCCAAATTCTCAGGCAACAGCCTGGTGGTTACCCTCATGGCAATTGTGCTCACCCAGACCAAGAAAGGCGAGGCACATACCCATCACATGTTAGGGAAGCACCCAACTAGGTGCAAAGAAAAATTGTTTAGAGAGAGGGCCTGTAGGTGGACCTCCGGAAAAATTGTTTGGAGAGAGGGCCTGTAGGTGGACCTCCGGAAAAATTGTTTACAGAGAGGGCCTGTAGGTGGACCTCCGGAAAAATTGTTTACAGAGAGGGCCTGTAGGTGGACCTCCGGAAAATTGTGGTAAAAGAGTGCCAGTTGGACCTCTAAAAAATTGTGTTTTTTGGGTCAGCGTTAGGCAAAGACGACAAAGAGGAGGAGGAGTAGGAGGAGTAGAGAAGAGGAATTGGATACATAAGTAATGTTAATCTTTAGCTGCTTTCCCCCAGAGGAGATTTGAATTTCGGTGAAATCCAGGCTTTGTTCATTTTAATAAGCGTCAGCCTGTCAGCGCTGTCAGCGCTGTTAGCTGACAGGCATGTACGCTTATCGGTGATGACGCCACCAGCTGCACTGAATACCCGCTCTGACAGCACGCTAGCGAAGGGCAAAGGCCTTGGAGAGCGTTCCCCTGCCAGTGCTGGACAAGCTGCCTGCTCGGCTCCTGTCTCCCGCTACTTGGCCCACAGAACCATGCCCTCTGCCGCCAGCGGCGTCAGATGGGAAGGATTGTTTCAGCTTGTGCACCAGGGCCTGTTGATATTGATTCACTCTCATACTCCTTTCCTCTACAGGGATGAGAGTGGAAAGGTTCTGCTTGCACCGTGGGTCCAGGAGAGTGAACACCCAGTAATCGGTGTTTGAAAAAATGCTTCTAACGCGAGGGTCACGGGATAGGCAGCCTAACATGAAGTCTGCCATGTGCGCCAGAGTCCCAACACGCAAGAATTCCCTCTCCTCACTGGCCTGACTCTCCATTTCCTCCTCCTCCTCCTCCTCCAAGTCCTCCTCTTCAGCCCATACACGCTCAAGAGTTAAGAAGGACTGAGCACTGGTACCCTCTTCTGTCTCTACAACATTCTCCTCCTTTTCCTCATCCCCCTCCTCCGATACGCGCTGAGAAACAGACCGGAGGGTGCTCTGGCTATCAAGCGACGTATCTTCCTCCACCGTCTCTTGTGACAAGCGCAAAGCATCCGACTTCATGCTGAGCAGTGAGTTTTTCAACAGGCAAAGCAGCGGGATGGTGAGGCTGATAATGGCGGCATCGCCGCTGACCATCTGTGTTGACTCCTCAAAGTTGGTCAACACCTGGCAGATATCAGACATCCACGTCCACTCCTCATTGTAGACTTGAGGAATCTGAGTGACCTGACTACCAGTTCTGGTGGAAGTTGACATCAGGCAGTCTACAATGGCTCTGCGCTGCTGGTAAACTCTGGATAACATGTTTAATGTCGAATTCCATCTTGTGGGCACGTCGCACAACAGTCGGTGAACGGGCAGTTGTAGGCGGCGCTGCGCTGCCCTGAGAGTGGCAGCATCTGTGGTCGACTTGCGGAAATGCGCACAGATGCGGCGCACCTTGGTGAGCAAATCAGACAGATTGGGGTATGTCTTGAGGAACCGCTGAACTATGAGATTGAACACGTGGGCCAGGTATGGCACATGTGTCAGTCTGCCGAGTTGCAGAGCCGCCACCAGGTTACGCCCGTTGTCACACACAACCATGCCTGGCTTGAGGTTCAGCGGTGCCAACCACAGATCGGTCTGCGCCGTGATGCCCTGTAACAGTTCTTGGGCGGTGTGCCTTTTGTCACCTAAGCTCAGCAGTTTGAGCACCGCCTACTAGCGCTTACCCACGGCACTGCTGCTGCGCCTAGAGCTACCGACTGAAGGCGCCGTGCCCACGGATGGTAATTTGGAGGAGGAGGTGGAGGAGGAGGAGGGGTCGGAGGAGGAGGCATAGTACGTCTGAGAGACCGTGACCGAGGTAGGCCCCGCAATCCTCGGTGTGGGCAGTACATGAGCGGCCCCAGGGTCAGTCTCGGTCCCAGCCTCCACCAAGTTAACCCAATGTGCCGTCAGTGAGATATAGTGTCCCTGCCCGGCAGCACTTGTCCACGTGTCCGTGGTTAGGTGGACCTTCTCAGAAACAGCGTTGGTCAGGGCACGGATGATGTTCTGTGACACGTGCTGGTGTAGGGCTGGGACGGCACATCGTGAAAAATAGTTTTATTTTTTTACGGTGTTCAGCTGAGGGGTTAGGTCATGTGATATTTTTATAGAGCCTGTCATTACGGACGCGGCGATACCAAATATGTCTGTTTTTGGGAAAGGGGCATTTTTTTTTTACGTGAAACTTTATTTTTTTATTATGGAAAATCCTTTTTTTTTACTTTTTTGTCCCACTCTGGGACTTCAACTTCTGGGGATCTGATCCCCTCTGCAATGCACTACAATACATTGTGTATTGTAATGCATTGGCTGTCAGCTTCTATCCTGACAGCCTGCCTGTGAGACCCAGCCTCAGGGGCTGGATCTCACAGGTTTCCGTAGAAGGCAGTCCCGATGCCTTCTGTGACATCGGGTCCCCGTCACTGCAGCGCGGGGACCCGATGGGGAAGCGGAGGGCACCATAACACATTCGTGTTGCATCCGTGTTGCATCTGTGTTTCACAGATCATTAAGAAGAGATGCTTTGAAAATTATTTTTCAGCTGTTCAGTGTCAGTGAAACATGGATGCAACACGAATAGCAAAAACGGACACACGGATCCTTCATGGACAGCTTTACGGATGTATCACTGACCACCTGCTTAAGGATTTGAGCACAGACACGGACATGTGAATGAGGCTTAACACAGACTTCCCAGAGTAGCTATCTGATCCACACTACTGAATTAGGTATCTAATATTTCTGGGCTCCCAGGGAGCTGGTCACCACTGCGGCCTGTGATTGGCTGTAATGGTCAGGTTTCTCTCCATTGACAGATGTCAATCTTAGCATGGAAGCTAGAGGAAGAGCTAGCCCGTGAGCATTAGATACTGAACCCAGCAGCGGGGACCAGGTAAGTATGATCTCAACTATGTGTTACTCCTGGATAACTCTTTTAACTACTTCCAGTCCGGGCCACTTACCCCCTTTCTGACGAGGCCTAATTTTGCTAATCTGACATGTGTCACTTTATGTGGTAATTAGAGATGAGCGAGCACTAAAATGCTCGGGTGCTCGTTATTCGAGACAAACTTTTCCCGATGCTCGGGCGCTCGTTTCGAGTAACGAACCCCATTGAAGTCAATGGGAGACTCGAGCATTTTTGCAGGGGACCAAGGCTCTGCCTAGGGAAGGCTGGGTGAAAACCTGGAAACATCAGAAAATGATGAAAACACCACGGAAATGGACAGGAAACAGCAGGGGCAGCATGCATGGATGCCTCTGAGGCTACTTAATCCCACCATTACCCCAAATTCTCAGGCAACAGCCTGGTGGTTACCCTCATGGCAATTGTGCTCACCCAGACCAAGAAAGGCGAGGCACATACCCATCACATGTTAGGGAAGCACCCAACTAGGTGCAAAGAAAAATTGTTTAGAGAGAGGGCCTGTAGGTGGACCTCCGGAAAAATTGTTTGGAGAGAGGGCCTGTAGGTGGACCTCCGGAAAAATTGTTTACAGAGAGGGCCTGTAGGTGGACCTCCGGAAAAATTGTTTACAGAGAGGGCCTGTAGGTGGACCTCCGGAAAAATTGTGGTAAAAGAGTGCCAGTTGGACCTCTAAAAAATTGTGTTTTTTGGGTCAGCGTTAGGCAAAGACGACAAAGAGGAGGAGGAGTAGGAGGAGTAGAGAAGAGGAATTGGATACATAAGTAATGTTAATCTTTAGCTGCTTTCCCCCAGAGGAGATTTGAATTTCGGTGAAATCCAGGCTTTGTTCATTTTAATAAGCGTCAGCCTGTCAGCGCTGTCAGCGCTGTTAGCTGACAGGCATGTACGCTTATCGGTGATGACGCCACCAGCTGCACTGAATACCCGCTCTGACAGCACGCTAGCGAAGGGCAAAGGCCTTGGAGAGCGTTCCCCTGCCAGTGCTGGACAAGCTGCCTGCTCGGCTCCTGTCTCCCGCTACTTGGCCCACAGAACCATGCCCTCTGCCGCCAGCGGCGTCAGATGGGAAGGATTGTTTCAGCTTGTGCACCAGGGCCTGTTGATATTGATTCACTCTCATACTCCTTTCCACTACAGGGATGAGAGTGGAAAGGTTCTGCTTGCACCGTGGGTCCAGGAGAGTGAACACCCAGTAATCGGTGTTTGAAAAAATGCTTCTAACGCGAGGGTCACGGGATAGGCAGCCTAACATGAAGTCTGCCATGTGCGCCAGAGTCCCAACACGCAAGAATTCCCTCTCCTCACTGGCCTGACTCTCCATTTCCTCCTCCTCCTCCTCCTCCAAGTCCTCCTCTTCAGCCCATACACGCTCAAGAGTTAAGAAGGACTGAGCACTGGTACCCTCTTCTGTCTCTACAACATTCTCCTCCTTTTCCTCATCCCCCTCCTCCGATACGCGCTGAGAAACAGACCGGAGGGTGCTCTGGCTATCAAGCGACGTATCTTCCTCCACCGTCTCTTGTGACAAGCGCAAAGCATCCGACTTCATGCTGAGCAGTGAGTTTTTCAACAGGCAAAGCAGCGGGATGGTGAGGCTGATAATGGCGGCATCGCCGCTGACCATCTGTGTTGACTCCTCAAAGTTGGTCAACACCTGGCAGATATCAGACATCCACGTCCACTCCTCATTGTAGACTTGAGGAATCTGAGTGACCTGACTACCAGTTCTGGTGGAAGTTGACATCAGGCAGTCTACAATGGCTCTGCGCTGCTGGTAAACTCTGGATAACATGTTTAATGTCGAATTCCATCTTGTGGGCACGTCGCACAACAGTCGGTGAACGGGCAGTTGTAGGCGGCGCTGCGCTGCCCTGAGAGTGGCAGCATCTGTGGTCGACTTGCGGAAATGCACACAGATGCGGCGCACCTTGGTGAGCAAATCAGACAGATTGGGGTATGTCTTGAGGAACCGCTGAACTATGAGATTGAACACGTGGGCCAGGTATGGCACATGTGTCAGTCTGCCGAGTTGCAGAGCCGCCACCAGGTTACGCCCGTTGTCACACACAACCATGCCTGGCTTGAGGTTCAGCGGTGCCAACCACAGATCGGTCTGCGCCGTGATGCCCTGTAACAGTTCTTGGGCGGTGTGCCTTTTGTCACCTAAGCTCAGCAGTTTGAGCACCGCCTACTAGCGCTTACCCACGGCACTGCTGCTGCGCCTAGAGCTACCGACTGAAGGCGCCGTGCCCACGGATGGTAATTTGGAGGAGGAGGTGGAGGAGGAGGAGGGGTCGGAGGAGGAGGCATAGTACGTCTGAGAGACCGTGACCGAGGTAGGCCCCGCAATCCTCGGTGTGGGCAGTACATGAGCGGCCCCAGGGTCAGTCTCGGTCCCAGCCTCCACCAAGTTAACCCAATGTGCCGTCAGTGAGATATAGTGTCCCTGCCCGGCAGCCACTTGTCCACGTGTCCGTGGTTAGGTGGACCTTCTCAGAAAACAGCGTTGGTCAGGGCACGGATGATGTTCTGTGACACGTGCTGGTGTAGGGCTGGGACGGCACATCGTGAAAAATAGTTTTTATTTTTTGACGGTGTTCAGCTGAGGGGTTAGGTCATGTGATATTTTTATAGAGCCTTGTCATTACGGACGCGGCGATACCAAATATGTCTGTTTTTGGGAAAGGGGCTTTTTTTTTACGTGAAACTTTATTTTTTTATTATGGAAAATCCTTTTTTTTTACTTTTTTGTCCCACTCTGGACTTCAACTTCTGGGATCTGATCCCCTCTGCAATGCACTACAATACATTGTGTATTGTAATGCATTGGCTGTCAGCTTCTATCCTGACAGCCTGCCTGTGAGACCCAGCCTCAGGGGCTGGATCTCACAGGTTTCCGTAGAAGGCAGTCCCGATGCCTTCTGTGACATCTGGGGTTCCCCGTCACTGCAGCGCGGGGACCCGATGGGGAAGCGGAGGGCACCATAACACATTCGTGTTGCATCCGTGTTGCATCTGTGTTTCACAGATCATTAAGAAGAGATGCTTTGAAAATTATTTTTCAGCTGTTCAGTGTCAGTGAAAACATGGATGCAACACGAATAGCAAAAACGGACACACGGATTCCTTCATGGACAGCTTTACGGATGTATCACTGACCACCTGCTTAAGGATTTGAGCACAGACACGGACATGTGAATGAGGCTTAACACAGACTTCCCAGAGTAGCTATCTGATCCACACTACTGAATTAGGTATCTATATTTCTGGGCTCCCAGGGAGCTGGTCACCACTGCGGCCTGTGATTGGCTGTAATGGTCAGGTTCTCTCCATTGACAGATGTCAATCTAGCATGGAAGCTTAGAGGAAGAGCTAGCCCGTGAGCATTAGATACTGAACCCAGCAGCGGGGACCAGGTAAGTATGATCTCAACTATGTGTACTCCTGGATAACTCTTTTAACTACTTCCAGTCCGGGCCACTTACCCCCTTTCTGACGAGGCCTAATTTTTGCTAATCTGACATGTGTCACTTTATGTGGTAATTAGAGATGAGCGAGCACTAAAATGCTCGGGTGTCGTTATTCGAGACAAACTTTTCCCGATGCTCGGCGCGCTCGTTTCGAGTAACGAACCCCATGAAGTCAATGGGAGACTCGAGCATTTTTGCAGGGACCAAGGCTCTGCTAGGGAAGGCTGGGTGAAAACCTGGAAACATCAGAAAATGATGAAAACACCACGGAAATGGACAGGAAACAGCAGGGGCAGCATGCATGGATGCCTCTGAGGCTACTTAATCCCACCATTACCCCAAATTCTCAGGCAACAGCCTGGTGGTTACCCTCATGGCAATTGTGCTCACCCAGACCAAGAAAGGCGAGGCACATACCCATCACATGTTAGGGAAGCACCCAACTAGGTGCAAAGAAAATTGTTTAGAGAGAGGGCCTGTAGGTGGACCTCCGGAAAAATTGTTTGGAGAGAGGGCCTGTAGGTGGACCTCCGGAAAAATTGTTTACAGAGAGGGCCTGTAGGTGGACCTCCGGAAAAATTGTTTACAGAGAGGGCCTGTAGGTGGACCTCCGGAAATTGTTTACAGAGAGGGCCTGTAGGTGGACCTCCGGAAAAATGTGGTAAAAGAGTGCCAGTTGGACCTCTAAAAAATGGTGTTTTTTGGGTCAGCGTTAGGCAAAGACGACAAAGAGGAGGAGGAGTAGGAGGAGTAGAGAAGAGGAATTGGATACATAAGTAATGTTAATCTTTAGCTGCTTTCCCCCAGAGGAGATTTGAATTTCGGTGAAATCCAGGCTTTGTTCATTTTAATAAGCGTCAGCCTGTCAGCGCTGTCAGTAGCTGACAGGCATGTACGCTTATCGGTGATGACGCCACCAGCTGCACTGAATACCCGCTCTGACAGCACGCTAGCGAAGGGCAAAGGCCTTGGAGAGCGTTCCCCTGCCAGTGCTGGACAAGCTGCCTGCTCGCCTCCTCTCCCCCGCTACTTGGCCCACAGAACCATGCCCTCTGCCGCTAGCGGCGTCAGATGGGAAGGATTGTTTCAGCTTGTGCACCAGGGCCTGTTGATATTGATTCACTCTCATACTCCTTTCCACTACAGGGATGAGAGTGGAAAGGTTCTGCTTGCACCGTGGGTCCAGGAGAGTGAACACCCAGTAATCGGTGTTTGAAAAAAATGCTCTCTAACGCGAGGGTCACGGGATAGGCAGCCTAACATGAAGTCTGCCATGTGCGCCAGAGTCCCAACACGCAAGAATTCCCTCTCCTCACTGGCCTGACTCTCCATTTTCCTCCTCCTCCTCCTCCAAGTCCTCCTCTTCAGCCCATACACGCTCAAGAGTTTAAGAAGGACTGAGCACTGGTACCCTCTTCTGTCTCTACAACATTCTCCTCCTTTCCTCATCCCCCTCCTCCGATACGCGCTGAGAAACAGACCGGAGGGTGCTCTGGCTATCAAGCGACGTATCTTCCTCCACCGTCTCTTGTGACAAGCGCAAAGCATCCGACTTCATGCTGAGCAGTGAGTTTTTCAACAGGCAAAGCAGCGGGATGGTGAGGCTGATAATGGCGGCATCGCCGCTTGACCATCTGTGTGACTCCTCAAAGTTGGTCAACACCTGGCAGATATCAGACATCCACGTCCACTCCTCATTGTAGACTTGAGGAATCTGAGTGACCTGACTACCAGTTCTGGTGGAAGTTGACATCAGGCAGTCTACAATGGCCTCTGCGCTGCTGGTAAACTCTGGATAACATGTTTAATTCGAATTCCATCTTGTGGCAC
>ONZH01025713.1:0-34605 GCA_900303285.1 Rhinella marina
GGAGTACCTAGCTGACCATACCAACGTCCGTAGCGATCACTCTGCTCCATACAACTACTGGGTTTCAAAGCTGGACACGTGGCCTGAACTGGCGCTGTATGCCTTGGAGGTGCTGGCCTGCCCTGCCGCTAGCGTGCTGTCAGAGCGGGTATTCAGTGCAGCTGGTGGCGTCATCACCGATAAGCGTACACGCCTGTCAACTGACAGCGCTGACAGGCTGACGCTTATTAAAATGAACAAAGCCTGCATTTCACCGGAATTCAAATCTCCTCCGGGGGAATGCAGCTAAAGATTAACATTACTTATGTATCCGATTCCTCTTCTCTACTCCTCCTCCTCCTCCTTGTCGTCTTTGCCTAACGCTGACCAAAAAAAACGCAATTTTTTAGAGGTCCAACTGGCACTCTTTTACCACAATTTTTTAGGAGGGCCCCCTACAGGCCCTCTCTTCAAACTATTTTTCTGGAGGTCCACCTACAGGTCCTCTCTCCAAACAATTTTTCCGGAGGTCCACATACAGGCCCTCTCTCCAAACAATTTTTCCGGAGGTCCACCTACAGGCCCTCTCTCCAAACAATTTTTCCGGAGGTCCACCTACAGGCCCTCTCTCCAAACAATTTTTCCAGAGGTCCGCCTACAGGCCCTCTCTCCAAACAATTTTTCCAGAGGTCCGCCTACAGGCCCTCTCTCCAAACAATTTTTCCGGAGGTCCACATACAGGCCCTCTCTCCAAACAATTTTTCCGGAGGTCCACCTACAGGCCCTCTCTCCAAACAATTTTTCCGGAGGTCCACCTACAGGCCCTCTCTCCAAACAATTTTTCCAGAGGTCCAGCTACAGGCCCTCTCTCCAAACAATTTACGTCTTTTTCCTCCCTTTCTCTCCAAACTATTTTTCCGGATAGGTGCCATATATGGTATTAAACTGAGTAGTATACATAGAACACATGCCCCACTTGATCAATCTCATAATTGACAATTGTACCGGTTGATGCAAAATTTTTAAGTTGGGGTCCTGCGTCGTCATTCGAACGCCATCCGGCTGTTGTCACCACCACACACGCTAGCCCAGGGGGCACTCCTCTGGCTCTTACAGCTCAACCTCCTTCCCCCCAGCCTGCCCCCCACCTACAGGCCCTCTCTCCAAACAATTTACTCGGGTAGGGGACGTATTAGATATCGTACTGATTTTTTTTTTGTTCTTCTTTTAATTGCCTCCTGCGATAGACAGGAATCGAACCCAGGTCAACTGTTTGGGAAGTAGCTATGCTCACCACTTTACCACCAACAGCCACAGCAAATGATAAGAACAGATACTAAACTTGATGTCAGCCAACATTTCGACAATCTATAACCCGAAACGGGTCCGCCGTCGAGCCCGGCGTTCGGCCACCCTGAACATTTCACATACTCTGACCGAGTCTGACCCTGGGGCCGCTCATGTACTGCCCACTTGGAGGATGCTTCACCTCCTGCTACCTCAGTCTAACTCGGTCACTCTGTTGTCACCGCCATGCTGCGTCAGTCTAAATTTTTGGGTGGCTCACCTGCTACCTCATGTAACTTGGTCACTTGTTGGTGTCACCGCCATGCTGTGTCAGGCTTATGCCTGCATCGTGTGGCTGGGGATAGGAGAGCAGTGCCAGCATGGGCATGGGTGATGGACCTTCGTTGCACCTAGTTGGGTGCTTCCCTATATATTCCCACCATGCCAGCCACTAACTAATAACAGGGAAAACAAATGAAATATTTTACAGAAGGGTCAACTACAGACACTCCTAAACAATTTTTTAGAAGGGTCAACTTCGGACACTCCAAAACAAATTTTTTGGAGGCTCGCCTACAGACATTTGACTGCTACCTCAATCTAACTTGGTCACTTGTTGGTGTCACTACGCTGTCACCATGATGTGTCAGGCTTATGCCTGCGTCGTGGGGCGGGGGATAGCACAGCAGTGCCAGCATGAGCAGTGGTGTCACCTGCAGGCGGTGATGGACCTTCGTTGCACCTAGTTGGGTGCTTCCCTAACATGTGATGGGTATTTGCCTCGCCTTTCTTGGTCTGGGTGAGCAGAATTGCCATGAGGGTAACCACCAGGCTGTTGCCTGAGAATTTGGGGCAATGGTGGGATTAGGCAGCCTCAGAGGCATCCATGCATGCTGCCCCTGCTGTTTCCTGTCCATTTCCGTGGTCCATCATTTTCTGAGGTTTCCAGGTTTTCACCCAGCCTTCCCTAGGCAGAGCCTTGGTCCCCTGCAAAAATGCTCGAGTCTCCCATTGACTTCAATGGGGTTCGTTATTCGAAACGAGCACCCGAGCATCGGGAAAAGTTCGACTCGAATAACGAGCACCCGAGCATTTTAGTGCTCGCTCATCTCTAGTTATAATCTTTTTTACTAGTTATATTCTTTTTACTAGTTCCAGTTTCTTTAGTGGTAAGCTGATTTGGAGTTGTACCATTGTTAGTAACAGATTTTATGGAACACTTCTTTCTATATGTAAAACAGTGTGTTTCCAATCTTAAAATACCTTAACAAGTAATTTTAAGACTTTGTGTAAAGACCATCCATTAAATCTGCATGCTTCATTGTAAATGTTGAAAATGGATGTATTTTTGGCAGCACACAATCTGTGTTCAGTTCTGTATTTCTGCTAATAGGTAAATGCGGAGCACTTATTTAACAACATGTAGAATCTATGCCGCGTTATTTATAAGTTCACCTACAGCTTTCTCAGACAAATCCTTGTATTTACTCTAAAATTGAATTTGTCACACGGCCAACAAAGCAATTTGGACATATCAAATCCTGAACTCTTAACAGATTAGATTTTCAGTGTACTATTTGTTCTCTCAGCCATGAAAGTCAGACCAGACTTTAACGTGGACATTGTGGAAACAGGCTGCTGCCTTACGTGTGGTTTTTGAAGAAAATACCCCAGAAATGGTCACAATTTCAGATCTAATCTCATGATTTCCCTTCCTCTACTTATTGCCTTTCTTCTTAGTTCTTTTCCTGTATTTATCCCTGCTTTCCTTCTGCAGTATGCCGCTCCTTCCTCCCTTAACTTCCACCACTTATCCCATGAACTTCTTCACTTGTGGTAATCTTCTCTCATTTTCTCCTCTTCCTTTTCTTCTTACTTTTCTCCTCTCTGGTATTTTCTTTTCCTCATTTTTTGTTCTCTTCTTAGCCCCTTCTCTAATTTTTCTCTTTTCATCTGATCACTTGCTTTTGCCCTATCTTATCCCCCCCTTCTTTTACCTGTTGTCATCTCTTTCTTTCTCCTCCTGTCACCTCTCCTACTCTATTTCCTTTTCTCTTCTCCTATCTTCTCCTTCCCTCTCTTCTCCCTTATTTGTATGTTTTCTTCTATTCTCTTCCCAACATATTTCTTCCTTTCTCCTCTGTTTTCCCTCATTTATCCCTGCTTTCCTTCCACAGTATGCCGCTCCCTCCTCCCTTATCTTCCACCTCTCATCCTATGAATTCCTCCACTTGCAGTAATCTTCTCTCTCTTACTTTTCCTCCATTTTTCTTCTCACTTTTCTTCTCTCTGGTCTTTTCCTTTCCTCATTTTCCTTCTCTTCTCGGTCCCTTCTCCTCTAATTTATTCTCTTTTCATCTGATCTCTTGCTTTTCCCCTATCTTCTCCTCCCTTCTTGTTCTTGTTGTCACCTCCTTCTTTCTCCTCCCGTCACCTCTCCTTCTCTATTTCCTTTTCACCTCTTCTATCTTCTTCTTTCCTCTCTTCTTCCTTATTTGCATTATTTTCTTTCATTCTCTTCCCACCTCCTTTCCTCCTTTCTTCTCTTTTTCTCTATTTTCTTCTGTCTGCTTCTCCTTTTCTTCTTCCCTTTACCTACCATTCTCCTAATTTTTCTTCTCCTTTCCTATTTCCTCTTTTATGCTCTTAAATTCTAGTCTCATTTCTTCTTTTCTCCTTTATCTGTTCCTCTAATCTCTTATCTTCTGACCTCTAATTCCTCATTTCTCTTTTATCTTCTCTTCTCCTGTATCATCTTCTGTCCTCCTCTCCCGTTTTTCTCACCCAACATTTTCTCTTTTTCTTCCCCTTCCCTATTACCTCTTCTGCTCTCTTAATTTCCATTATTAGTTCCTCCTTTTTCTCATTTTCATTTTGTTCTCTTATCTATTCTCTTCTCACCTCTAGAGAGGAGCAAAGTTTTCAAAGATTTATTTGGACGCTTCGCTGAATTTTTTCAAAACATTTTCTTCATTCCAAAGCATGTTAAGTTAACAATATCTTGGCTGCAGTAATAGTTTATCTCAGTGTTATAGCACTGTGCATTGCAGAAACATATATAGCTAGTCCGTTCCTATAGTGAAACAGTAACTGTCAGGCAGGTGGACATCTCAATAACAGTAGAATTAGACAGCTTATTCACCCCAATTAAGGAATCAAGCCCTAATAGAATTGCGTATCTATTAAACAAGGAGGACACCGTTCAGTTGGATAGCTTTATGCCTTAACAGGGATTGATGCAAACTGCGCTGTCTCCTATGGATCCCTTCAGCTTCAGATTACAGTCCCTGCACTGTCCCTGCAGTCTCCCTATGCTCATATTACAGTGTGTAGAATCTCCCCCTATGATCTCCTTACACTGTTCCTGCCCTGTCCCTGTAGTCTCCCTGTACAATATTCCACAATTAAAGGCTTCTTGAACACTGTCCCTAGCACTTGTCCCTAGCGCAGGATAAGGCTTTTAAAGGGCTGTGAGATCACAGGGCATGGCCATCTGCTGATTTCCTGGCTGCATCACATTATGGGTCATATCACATTCCCGGGCTTCTCACTTTCACTTTATAAAACGTGTAGCCGCCATTTTAGGTAAAAAACAATTCCTTACCATGAATCGCAAGGAAATTCGGATTAGTTACGAATCAAATTTTTCCTAAAGTTTGGATCAAATTCCACTTCGAGTGTTTTGATTCGCTCAACGATACTCACCTCCTTTTCCTCCTTTCTATTAGTTTCTCCTGTTTCCTCATCTCCTTTATTATCTTCTGTCCTCCTCTCCTCCTATCATCTTCTCACCCACAATTTCCCCTTCATTCTCTTCTGCTCCTGTCTTTCTTTCATCTTTCCTCTCTTCTGTAATCTCTCTTTTTTTACAACTTCCCATTTTCTCCCTTCTCTTCTCCTTTTATCTTCCTTTCCTTTTTTCTTCTCCCCTTCTTTCTTCTCACTTGTGCTCTCTTTCCCCTTCCTCTCTTCTCGCTTTTCCTCACTGCTCTTCTCTTCTCCTTTCCTCCCCTCTCATTCTCCTCTTCTCCCTGTCTTCTTCCTTCCTCTCTCCAGTATTCTCCTCTCTTCTCATTCCTTCTCTTTTCTGTTTCTCCTTTCTCTCTTCCCACTTCTCCTCACTGCTCTTCTCTTCTCCTTTCTTCTCTTTCCTCCTCTCTCATTCTCCTCCTCTTCTCCCTGTCTTCTTCCTTCCTATCTCCAGTATTCTTTTCACTTCCTGTCCCTTCTCTTTTCTCCTTCCCTTACCTCTCTCTTTCTTTCCTCTCATCCTCTCTCTTTTTCTCCACTTCCCTCTTTTTAGCATTTCCCATGTTTTCTCTCTATTTTTTCCTGACAATTTATCTAATTTAATAATCCATATTTTATGCTTTCATTAGAGATGAGCTGCAAAGTTTGGGTTTGTACCGAACTTTGTGAGTTTGGGTGCCCGGACCCGAACCCGGACTTTTTTTTATTACTAAAGTTCGGGTTCGGTGTTGGGGTGATTTTTATTATTTTCCGTTATAAGATGGTTATAACGGAAAATAATAGCATTCTTGAGACAGAATGCTAAATAAAATGGCCATTCAAGGGTTAAAAATAATTTAAAAAACTCACCTCATCCACTTGATCGCGCAGCCGGTATCCTCTTCTATCCTCATTCAGCAGGACCTGAGATGACATAACCGCGCTTACCACCTGGTGAGCGCGGTGACTTCATCGCAGGTCCTTTTGCAGGTCCTGCTGAATGAAGATAGAAGAGGATAACGGCTGCGCAGTCAAGTGAGGTTTTTTTTAATTATTTTTAACCCCTGAATGGCCATTTTATTTAGCACTCTCTTAAGAATGCTATTATTTTCTATTATAACCATGTTATAACAGCAAGTAATAAAGTGAAGTTCGGGTCCCCATTGACTTTAATAGGGTCCGGGTTTGGGGTGAAGTTCGGGTAAAGTTCGGGTCTCAGACCTGAACTTTGACCTGAAGTTTGGCCGAACCCGGCGAACCCGAACTTCCATGGGTTCGCTCATCCCTAGTTTTCATCCCTTTTTCTGTTCCCTTTCATGACCATTTTCCTATCTTTCTCTTTAATTTAACCCTTCTGTATACTTAATGGATCCTAGCTCTCTCCAGAGCTGAGTCATTTTGTTCACATATGTAGAAGATTTGGACTGCTATCTTGTTTTTTGTATCCTATAATTACGTTAGGCTTAGCAGCAGCTGTCTGACACTGATCTGCGAGTCTTTATCCTACTAGAGTTTATTTTTAAGGTTTACAACAAAATGTACATTTTTCTTTCTTAGCACAGGTTAAATATATTCATCTGTATTAAACATTTATGCAAATATTCCCCAACCAGGCTTTTTATTTTAGGGCTTTGTAGGATACAAATCTCATTGCTTATGGTTACTATGGACTGATAAATTTAGCAAAAAGTATCAAATAGTTTCAACAATCTGAAAATTCCAAATCCACTGGCTTACCAAAGGCCACTGTCCACTATATCTACAAAGAGAAGCTAATATGATAAGTTTTCAGACCTGGATCTACCCTCAACACAACATTCAATTTTACACCGATGACTATAGATAAAATGTGTCAATAGTATATGTGATATCATTTTACGCGTTTTTATAATTCTTTTGCAGATTTTTGTGATTGTCAATATTTAATTTACACAAATGGCCGAATAAAGTGTCACTTCGCCTACTGGAAGTCCACTATTCACAAAAGTAACGTCTCTATTACTGTTGTCAGTGTGTGACTCGAGGGAGGAGACAGATCAGCGGCTGCCAAGCCTTTGGAGCACAGATGGGGTAGATTATCATTCATTCGTTTCATCTCCGCTCAAATAAAACAAGTGTTTTCCAGCCTCCTGTTGGAATCAATCTCATTCGACTAGCATTGACTGGGGTTTATGATTACATATCCCATATGTTTTCCAATGTCCATCTATTTCATAGAGTGTGACAAGGGTGACCCAGTATGTCTGGAGTGATTATTTCACTGGATGAGATGTTGCCACACACAGTGCAGACCACATGAAAGCATGTTACCAATAATCTTAACACTGTAATTCCTAGAAATGTAACATAGATTGTCTTCAGAAAGAGTGGGAAAAAAAACTTGTCACTTTTGGGCCATTTTTAATTCCATTGTAAAATCTTTGTTTCAAAATCAATTGAAATATTAATGGTTTCATTCGGACTACCTGTAACAACCACTAGGGGGAGCTCAAGAGCTCATTGTATACTGTGTTATTATTGAGTTCAGTGTATAAACAGTACGCAGCAAGCTCATGAGTTCCTTCTAGTGGTGGCTGAAGCCCTGAAGAATCACATTTTGAGACTTTAGGTCTCTGCGGGGGATTGGGAGCTCTGTCCCAGAAAAATAATGCAACAATTGTCATCCATTTTGCTGCTTTGTATCAATGTCATGGACCACCTTCTTGCCATTACTGATGCTTGGTGACCCTGTATTTCCTGCTCTCTCCAACTGCTCTGCTCTCTGTGCCCATCTTCCCTCTCACTTTTGATCCCCTTCTTCTGTACCTCTTCCCCATGGTGGTCACATTTTGTCTCTAGCCTCTTAAAGGCTCTAATGCCCCGTGGCTCCAACCAATGCCTCATGTCTTAGCCTTTTTAATTATTTTCTACTCTCATTGCTTAGTGCCTAAGCAGAAGGTCCCTTTAGATCTTGCAGTCTCTAGTTCCAGCAATTTCTGTTACCAACATGGCTAAAGTGTTCCAAATTCCTTGCCCGTCTGCCAACTCTTCTAACCTGTGCCTTGCTCCCATTGTGGACCGTATGAGGCCCACCTTCTCTTCTGACTATGGATACTAAAGGAGAAGACTCCTGGGGAAAGGACCTACGGAGCAGCTAAATCAAATCCTTGTACAGGGGTAAAGGGTGAAAATGACGTGATCCCTTAGAATCCACTCATTAGGTTATCTCTGAGACAAATCCTTTTCAACCTGGAGGATCCACACCATCCCTGTCTCCTGACACACTGGTCTACAAAGTCATCACGCTTGGACCCAAAACTAATGTGTTACTTTTTGTAACTATTCTGTAACGACACACAAAATATCAAATTCATGTGAATTCAATAAATACAGAAATTACAGTTTGGTCTCACCTGGCCTCATTGTTGACGCACCCCTCGCAGGGGTGCACCTACCCTTTATGCTGTCTGAGGCGAAAATTGAAACGGCGCCCAACCCTTCCAACCCTACTGTTCAAGGCATTCTGTGATACAGTTGAATATAGAGAAACATTCCCACAGTCCTGCCACCGCCCCCCGCTTGTCTGTAGGTCTTGCCGCCTGAGGCAATCGCCTCACCTGGCCTCATTGGTGGTGCGCCCCTGACTATATAAGGCACCGTTCACACGCCAAAAAGCTACCGTTTTTAAAGGCAGGACACACTGCAGTTCGTGCAACCAAGCCATCAAAAACATGTCCTTTCTTGACGCAGCGTCCACTGTGATGCCGCCAGAAACCATGTCGGGTGACGGTTCGCAGTTTAACTACATTCAAGAGGGTCTGCAGCATTCAAAATGAAAAACTAGGGCAGAAACCAGAGGGTTTAAGCATCCGATTTTGCCTTTGCTGTGTGAACTAGCCCTTATATTGTATATTGTTCAATTGGTATTGTGTTGTTATATATCATAACTTTTTAAATGTTATATTATTTTATATTTCACTGTATAGGGCTTCATGCACATGACCGTGTCCGTATTTCAGTCCATAAACCACGGATAATAATAAAACACTTGCTATCTTCCTTATGCACTATGCATTTTTCTCTCTCCTATCCATAGAAATTTTTATTCACGTCCACCAAACACACAAGTTCTGTAGTTTGCGGAACAGACATATGGAGGGGTCTGTGTGTGATCCGCCAAACATGTGGATCAGACATGGCTGAAAAATACAGTCGTGTGCATGAGGCCTTTCATTGTGTTACTATTATTTTATATTATATTATTTGATATTATTTTATATTATATTATTTATATTATATTATTTTATATTGTATTATTTTATATTACTTTATATTATATTATTTTATATTATTTTATGTTATATTATTTTATATTATATTATTTTACATCATATTATATTATATTGTGCATCAGACATGACTGAAAAATACAGTCGTGTGTGTGAGGCCTTTCATTGTGGTAGTATTATTTGATATTATTTTATATTATATTATTTGATATTATTTGATATTATATTTATATTATATTATATTATTTTATATTGTATTATTTTATATTACTTTATATTATATATTATTTTAGATTATTTTAGATTATATTATTTTAGATTAAAGGGTTTCTGTCACCAGTTTTTTCAGTATGAATCAGGCTGACATTAGAGATGTGCTAATGTCACCTGATTCCAAATATATATCTGTTTTATTTACTGGTGCCCCCATTTTTATATGAACTTTTATTTTATGCTAATAAGGCCTCTAGGTGCAAGGGGCGTTACCTCTGCTCCTAGAGGCTCTGTTGATTGACAGGACCAGGCAGAGAAGAAACACTCAATTCACCATAGATTTTAAGGACCTTCAATGATGTCATGACCATGTGATCAGTCACATGGTTAGGATCACACAAACAGCCTGTCTCCTCCTAAACCATGTGACTGATCACATGGTCATGACATCATTGAAGGTCCTTAAAATGTATGGTGAACTGGGTGTTTCTTCTCTGCCTGGCCCTGTCAATTAACAGAGCCTCTAGGAGCAGAGGTAACGCCCCTTGCACCTAGAGGCCTTATTAGCATAAAATAAAAGTTCATTTTATATAAAAATGGGGGCATCAGTAAATAAAACAGATATATATTTGGAATCAGGTGACATTAGCACATCTCCGAAAAAACTGGTGACAGAAACCCTTTAAATTATTTTATATTATATTATTTTATTTTATATTATATTATTTTATATTATTTTATTTTATATTATTTTATATTATATTATTTTATATTATATTATTTTTCTTCCTTTTCTTCCTATAGAAAATGGAACAATTATAAGATGTAAATAAGCCTCGGAGAGTCGTCATCATTTCCATTTTGCCGGTGTCAGCACTGCTGCCTCGATGATCCCTGCTGGTCATATTTATATTTATGACACAACGTAGCATTATATATTTATTACGGAACATGTCATACATATTTATTAAGGGACACGTCATGAATATTAATGAAGGGGAGCCGAGGTGTGTGCTAGGTGTTTAGCACAAGACACGTTTGGGTGAGATGTTACAACCTCCCACCTTTAGAAGAAAGGATTGTAAATCAAGTGTGTAGACGGCGCCCCCGCTGACTGAGCTCTGCGCTGGAGCAGCTAGTTTCCATTACAATGGACCCAGTGTGGAAGATGTGGAGCATTTCTGTCTTGTGTAACGGCTCCTAGAGATTGCTATGCACACACAGACACTGTATCTAATCACATGCATAAAGAAACTGTACATTGGCATGAAAGTGGCATCATCCTCAGCTTCAAGCAGCCCATCGTCCCAAGCAGGATTTCTGTAAATGTTCTCAAAAACCTGTCCAATGCAAAGCAGATATGAAAGAGAGGGAGGAGGGAGATGCAGCTGCAGATTTTGTGCCTCTAACTGATTTTTTGTACACGAAAACACCACACTTTCTCTAGACGGGTGAAATACTGATTTGGTGACATTGCAAAATAGGGGCAAATAACGAACACCGCCATGTAGCATTAGTTAAAGGGCTTCTCCCACGAAAAATAGTCAACATTTTTTCTAATCAGCCCCTGGATCTGAACAATTTTGTAAAAACATGAAATTAAAAATTTAGTACAGCCACTGAAATCTCTCTGTATAGCGCCACCTGCTGTTTGTTTTTTCTCTAAATTCTTTGTTCAGCTCACTGAGGTTCACATTAGTGAAGAGCCGCCTGCCGTCCACCTTGATTGAAGATCGTATGATATCGCCATGGGCTGCGTGAGGTTTCATGCTGGATCTTCAATCAAGATGGCGGCGGCCGGTTCTTTGCGATCAAATGAATGAGGTATGATTTTATTTCATTTTATTTTTTTATTTTACACTTTAATACTAATGTTAGATGCCGTGATCACAGATAAATGCGGCATCTGAGGGGTACAATCGCCGTACCCTGGCATTGCACCCAGTACCTGCAAAGGAATGCGCTTCATGATAAATCAAATATTTTTGTAAAATTCGGCAAAGCAGTCGAATCAAATTTTACACTACTTTGCTTATCTCTAGTAGACCTTAGTGTTGATCGAGCACTGTGATGCTCGGGTGCTCAGGTGCTCTGGCCGAACACTAGGTGGTGCTCGAGTGCTCGGCCGAGCACAATGGAAGTCAATGGGAGAACCAAAGCACTCAACCAGGCACCCCCTGCTCTGAAGAGGGGAGGGCGTCTGGGTTATAGGGAAAGGTGAGAAAATGGTGGAAACATCACCGAAATGGTTTGGGAACAGCATTAAACAGAACAACTAGCCCTGCCTAGCCAAATCCTATCCCTACACTATCTGTCCCTCCTTGCACAAACATTATACAGCAGACGCAGCGCAGGTAATGTCGCCTTGATTAACGGCAGAAAAAATAGTAACGGATGTCAGGTATATAGGATATAGTAAAGTTATAATGCAGACGCAGCGCAGGTAATGTCGCCTTAATTAACGGCAGAAAAAATAGCAACGGATGTCAGGTATATAGGATACAGACACGTTATAATGCACACGCTGCACACCTTAAGTCAGGCCACCTTGCACAATTTTTGTCACCTCCCCCTAAAAGAAAACATATATATATTGCAGCCAGATATAATAGTCCTTAAAAGGGCTTTTGGGTCTTTGAAACAGAAAAACTAGCCCTAGCGTGCGGGGAGGGGACTCGAGCATGGCGCTTGAGCACACACTTGTTTGGCCAAACACCCCGTGGTCCCGAGCGGCGCCGTGCTCGGCCGAATATCGTATTCGGCCAAGCATGCTCGCTCATCACTAGTTAAGATAGCGATATGGCCGGCACTCTGATGTACGGTGCAGCGGTGCACGTGGTAAGCCAGAAGCTTTCAATAGTGAATACAATAAATCCCGGCACTCGCTGACTTTCTTCAATATATTTCTTTTATTCTTGCATCACAATGGACGCGTTTCGGCTCCACCTGAGCCTTTTTCAACAGTGATAACAATGTATGTAACACTGGCTTTAAATAGATACAAACAAAGGGAAGTAGCACAAAAAATAATTAGCAAACAAAGGAAGTTGCATCATCACTGACGTCACAATTCGTTGTCTTAGTAATTCACACCATAAATAAAAACAAAAGCAAGCCACGTGTGATTGCTTTCTTCACTTTGATCCCGTCTGAAAAAAAGATAAATAAGATTTGTATAACTATAGCATCTATTTGCTACTATTTATTATAGCTTTAGCATCTGCTCAATGGATATTAATATTTTTATAAAGAGAATATTTTTATTTATTTATTAGATTACAGAAAGATGGGCTATTTCATATTCCCTGTTTAACCCCTTAGGTTCCAGCGTTTGCAGGGTGTGTATCCAATAAGCTTCGCGATATTGTAGAATGTTTTTAATATTGCCGCCACGACGAGGTTGTTCCACTTGCTCAATGATTTGATATTTTAACTGGGAAATTTGATGTCCCATTTTATCAAAATGATATGGGACAGGAAATAATAAATTTTTTGTCCTGATTGTAGATTTATGTTTCCCAATGCGATCCCTTGCATGCTGGATGGTTTCCCCAACATACAAGAGACCGCATGGGCATTTAATCAGATAGATAATATTGGTAGTCATGCATGTATAGTAACCTTTGATTTTGTATGGTTTTCCAGTATGAGGGTGATAAAATGTGTCACCCTTTATCACATTCGAACATTGAGTGCAATTCAAGCATGGAAAAGTGCCATTTTTTCGAGAAGACAAAAACATCTGTTTGGGAAGTTTTATGGAGCTGCCTATATCTGCCCGTACTAATTTATTCCGTAAATTTGGTGCTTTTTTGTTGCAAATAATTGGTGGATTCTTGAATTCTACAATATCAGGATATGAGTTGTGTAATATTGGCCAGTATTTTTTGACAATTCTATCAATAGCATAATTAAGTGGGTGGAATTTGTGTATCAAGGGTATTCTCTTAGTATTAGTTTCCCTTTTCTTTTGAGATGCATCTGACCCTTTTTGAATATTTTTTAAAACATCATTGAGAACGTGTGGAGGATAACCCCTTTGATGAAACTTCTTGGTCATTTCCTCTGTTCTGATTTTCTTATTAGTGGGATTTGAAACAATTCGATCAACTCTTTGGTATTGTGACTTGGGGATAGCTTTCTTAACAGATTCTGCATGGCCACTTGAGAAGTGTAGAAGGCTATTTCTATCTGTAACTTTTCGAAAAAGGTCTGTCTCGAGAGTTCCCCTCTCGGTCTTTATAATTGTGGTGTCCAGATAATCAATTTTCTCTGGATTACAAATCATGGTAAACTTAAGTTCTGGCCATATGATGTTTAATCTATCAAAAAAGGCCATGAGCGTCTTGTGTGGCCCCTCCCATATGCAAAATATGTCATCAATAAATCTTTTCCAACATTTTATATTGGTCTCAAAGGCCTCATCAGTATAAATGTATTTTTCTTCAAAATCAGACATGTAAGCATTTGCATATGGGGGGGCCACATTCGCACCCATCGCCGAACCCCGTTTCTGGAGAAAAAAACTGATCCTCAAACATAAAATAATTTTCATACAGCACTATTCTCAATATATCAATCAAAAATGTCTGTTGATTTTCTGGAACAGAGTTTATCTCCAGAATATTCCTCACAGCTCTAATGCCTTTTTCATGTTCAATCGATGTATATAAGTTCACTACATCTATAGTCACCAACAGGCAATTAGCTGAAATGATCCCCATATTATGAATAGTTTCTAGAAAAGCCCCTGTATCCAATAGAAAAGACCTAGTCTGTCTCACCAATGGCGTCAATACTTTTTCCAACACCAATGATAGTGGGGTAAAAAATATTCAAAAAGGGTCAGATGCATCTCAAAAGAAAAGGGAAACTAATACTAAGAGAATACCCTTGATACACAAATTCCACCCACTTAATTATGCTATTGATAGAATTGTCAAAAAATACTGGCCAATATTACACAACTCATATCCTGATATTGTAGAATTCAAGAATCCACCAATTATTTGCAACAAAAAAGCGCCAAATTTACGGAATAAATTAGTACGGGCAGATATAGGCAGCTCCATAAAACTTCCCAAACAGATGTTTTTGTCTTCTCGAAAAAATGGCACTTTTCCATGCTTGAATTGCACTCAATGTTCGAATGTGATAAAGGGTGACACATTTTATCACCCTCATACTGGAAAACCATACAAAATCAAAGGTTACTATACATGCATGACTACCAATATTATCTATCTGATTAAATGCCCATGCGGTCTCTTGTATGTTGGGGAAACCATCCAGCATGCAAGGGATCGCATTGGGAAACATAAATCTACAATCAGGACAAAAAATTTATTATTTCCTGTCCCATATCATTTTGATAAAATGGGACATCAAATTTCCCAGTTAAAATATCAAATCATTGAGCAAGTGGAACAACCTCGTCGTGGCGGCAATATTAAAAAGATTCTACAATATCGCGAAGCTTATTGGATACACACCCTGCAAACGCTGGAACCTAAGGGGTTAAACAGGGAATATGAAATAGCCCATCTTTCTGTAATCTAATAAATAAATAAAAAATATTCTCTTTATAAAAATATTAATATCCATTGAGCAGATGCTAAAGCTATAATAAATAGTAGCAAATAGATGCTATAGTTATACAAATCTTATTTATCTTTTTTTCAGACGGGATCAAAGTGAAGAAAGCAATCACACGTGGCTTGCTTTTGTTTTTATTTATGGTGTGAATTACTAAGACAACGAATTGTGACGTCAGTGATGATGCAACTTCCTTTGTTTGCTAATTATTTTTTGTGCTACTTCCCTTTGTTTGTATCTATTTAAAGCCAGTGTTACATACATTGTTATCACTGTTGAAAAAGGCTCAGGTGGAGCCGAAACGCGTCCATTGTGATGCAAGAATAAAAGAAATATATTGAAGAAAGTCAGCGAGTGCCGGGATTTATTGTATTCGCTCATCACTAGTTGACATACATGCTTAAAGGACATGTTCCTTGAGACAGTGAGCGCCATGTATACCGATCAGGAAATGACCATGATTCTTCTTCCTCCCATCCTAGCGATTATGTCACATTCATGTACTGCTAGAGCTGCCAGGTCTTAGCACACCCAGAAAAAGAAAAACCCTCTGCTTAGGAAGGTGGGAAAATGTCACTGTCCTGAACTAGTTACCATAGAGGCAGTCTGCGGTGAGCTCCTCCTAGTGGAGACTGCAGGCAGACAAAATGACAATGTGGGATTTGGACATTTGTGTAAAAAAACAAAACAAAAACAAAATAAAGTTCTATCCACATTAGTAATTTATTTATATAAAATGTTGGTTACTACTGATCTTCTACTAAAGATTTTCCGCTACAGCACTGCTTCTATTGTGTTATATGGGCCCCCTAAGGTGTTTTATACTCATCTGCCTTGGAGCCCGTTACTTGGCGCTGGATTCCAGGTGGTGACCGCCTCTCCGCTGGATGCTTTACTGTCCCCATTCTGCTTGATATTAGTCTCTGTACCCAGTCCGCCCTTTAACTGGCAGATCCTGTAAGGTTATAAGTGCTGCCAATCTTTGGAGCCCAGGCCGCCTGGCACCTCTGAGACCCCGCAGCCCCTTTTGTCTCCACTCGCTAATATCCTCTTACACCATATACAGTGTATGCTTGTTTTTATTATGTCAATTTTAGGATATATTTTACTTTTAATGGAGTTTACTTCTAGTAATGATCAGCAATGATTTATATTGCGTTCATTTACTCTTGTCTGGAAAAAGCTTTTACTGATCTGAACATTAATAAAGTAACGGTTTATTATAAGAGGAAATTACTCAGCCGTATACAGCACAATTAATAAAAGTTACAATCTTACAGTCCATTAGAGGCATGATATATGTCTGCTATATATCAAAGTAGAAAGTAGACAGAGAGATAGAGAGAGATAGATAGATAGATAGATAGATAGATAGATAGATAGATAGTTTGAGTATTTTGTTTTTAAATGTATGTGTCACTACTAGGCAGGATAGAGCATACACTACGACTACAGGGAGGCCATTATATATATACACTATCAATACTGGAGGGCCACTATATATACTACCAATACAGAGGGGGCATTATATATAATATTAAGACAGGAGGGTCATTATATATATATATATATATATATATATATATATATATATTACCAATACAGAGAGGGCATCATATATAATATCAATACGGGGGGCATCATGTATACTACCAATACACTGGGGGCATTATATATAATATCAATACGGGGGGCATCATGTAATCATGTATACTACCAATACACTGGGGGCATTATATATAATATCAATACGGGGGGCAGCATGTATACTACCAATACAGAGGGAGCATCATGTATACTACCAATAAAGATGGAGCATCATATATACTACCAATACAAAGGGGGCATTATATATAATGTCAATACAGAGATGGCATCATATATACTATCAATACAAAGGGGGCATTATATATAATGTCAATACAGAGATGGCATCATATATACTACCAATACAGAGGGGGCATTATATATAATATCAGTACAGAGAGGTTGTTATACTATGGGGATTACAAGGGTGGGGGAGCACCATATATACAACTCCTAGAGGGGGCATTATACAAGGGGGTGAGAAAATTATACATGCTAGCATTACAGGAGAGGGGGTTATCTTACAGAGGGCACTATAAGGGGGTATTATCATTCAGGAGGCACTATGGGAAGGGCATAAAAGGCAGGGGCAATTCTGCAGAGCTTTATAAATACTGGGGCCACTACAGCAGTCATTATAAATATGGAGGACACTATGGAGGCTTTATTACTACTGTGGACTCTGTCCTGTATGTTTTGTAGTGGTCCTGGATAGATAGGAGATAGATAGATAGATAGATAGATAGATAGATAGATAGATAGAAGATAGATAAGATAGATAGATATAAGATAGATAGATAGATAGATAGATATGAGATAGATAGATAGATAGATAGATTAGATAGATAGATATGAGATAGATAGACTAAATAGAGTGTTACGAATCCCCATTGTTTCTTTGTATCTTTATATACATTGATTTCACTTTTACTAGAACGTTCCGACACCAGATATCTCACATAGAAATAAGTTATTTCCTGATTGCTCCCCGAAGAGTCAATTAAAATAACCCCAGATTTCACAATGACCAGAAAGGTCACTTCACTCAGTGTGACGACTCTAAGAAACGCACATTGGTCTTTTACACCAGACTGCACTCATTAATTTTATATGTCTCCATGTCTGATCAATATCAGAAGAAGAGGAGAAGTGGAATTTACTTTTCTTATTTCACTAAATTAGAGAAAACAAGTTTCCTTTAGTGTTATCTGTAAATGGGAGGCTAATGAAGCTCTGCGTTATTAGTGACTTATCTATTCCAGAAAACTGTTATATGTGCAGAGTGGGGTAGAAGATAGATAGATATGATAGATAGATAGATAGATAGATAGATAGATAGATAGATAGATATGAGATAGATAGATAGATAGATAGATATGAGATAGATAGATAGATAGATAGATAGATAGATAGATAGATAGATATGAGATAGATAGATAGATAGATAGATAGATAGATAGATAGATAGATAGATAGATAGATATGAGATAGATAGATAGATAGATAGATAGAGTAGATATGGAATAGATAGATAGATAGATAGATAGATAGATAGATAGATAGATAGATAGATAATAGATGGATAGATAGATACTAAACAAAGAATGGCAGCAGCACTAGATAAGCCATGACACATAAAATGAACATGAGGTGAATGTGTGAAAAGGTAAAAAAGCATAACTGCTATGTAGTAAGTAATATGGAAGCTCTTAGCGCATATAAATGATCATAAATATGTCGGGCTCATCCACCAACGATCAAGGTGGCTTCCAATCGGATGAGTCCTACACTAACACTGACCTGCATCCTACACAAACCAGCAGGCCCATATCAGGAGAACATCATACCTGGTCAGAAGCTGCACCAGTGTGAACAGGAGTGCTAAATTCCCAGAGGAGGCCAATCCTCCTCTATATATACATAATGACAAAGAACGGACAGCACCTCCTACAGGTGATTTACAGTTTAAGAGTAATTTATAACTTATAACTTAGTTATAACTTACTGATTAGATTATCCTGCACCAACTTAGGTGATTGCTCATATGCTTAGAGTATATCCTTAGATCTATCCTTAGAGTATATCCTTAGATCCTATGTTTAGAATGAGGTGATTATCCTGCACCAACTTAGGTGATTTACAGTTTAAGATTCCTACAGCACTCCATTTAGCACTCCTGTTCACACTGGTGCAGCTTCTGACCAGGTATGATGTTCTCCTGATATGGGCCTGCTGGTTTGTGTAGGATGCAGGTCAGTGTTAGTGTAGGACTCATCCGATTGGAAGCCACCTTGATCGTTGGTGGATGAGCCCGACATATTTATGATCAATTATATGCGCTAAGAGCTTCCACTTTACTTACTACATAGCAGTTATGCTTTTTTACTTTTTCACATGTATACTTCATGTTCATTTTATGTCATGGCTTATCTAGTGCTGCTGCCATTCTTTGTTTAGTATTTAATTAGCCAGTAGGTAGCTTGCACCTGACTCTCACCTGTAGGAGGTGCTGTCCGTTTTTTGCAATTAGATAGATAGATAGATAGATAATAGATAGATAGATAGATAGATAATAGATAGATAGATAGATAGATAGATAGATAGATATAGACAGTGAAATAGATAGACAGATAGATATAGACAGACAGATAGTGAGTGAGATAGATAGATAGATAGATAGATAGATAGATAGATAGATAGATAGATCGATCAGGCTGCGTTGAGTGGAACATTTTGCATCTACGATGTATCAGTATTTGTATCCAACTTGAGTTTTTTAGTTCTCACATAACCATCTTGTAGCCACCTCTTCTACAAGCCCATGGTTTGGTGGCCACAGAGGTGTATATGGCCTCCCGTATACTGCTATACGTAGTATGACCCCTTTCATACGGAGGTTTCTCTGCTGGATCACATACACATGGACAGACATGAACACTGTGGCCGGCCCCGGTGGACTCTAGCAGACATTTCTGATCTTTTCTCTTGACTCACCATACCCTGAGATGAGCAGCTTTGAAAAATACCACAGTTTTGCAATGCTCTGTCAGGAGATGTTGATGCTCTATGTGTCTATGTGCTGCCACCCAGTGGTTGTGACGTGACTTGCAGCCTGTCCACTGTGTTGATTCTGTATCATGAGAAACCGGTGGAAAGGTACCGGTGGCCACATCTGCATATGAAGGCATTGCTTCTAGTGGAGAATATGTCTGTACACACAGAATCTATCGGCGCCTGCACAGCAGTGTACTCAGGCTGTACGTGTCCAGACAGAGGCGTACAGGCTCCACGCAGATGGCTGTGCAGCAAGCCCTAAAAAAAAAGAGTCAGAATTTACCGTTTTAACTCTTTTGCTGTAGCCGAAAGCGATGATTTGTATTCTAAAGAGGGGACCCGCCATTAAGCAGAAAATTTATTGAAGTTTACAGGGAACAAAAAGCGAAGCACATTAGCGAATGCGCCTCTCATCAGGCAGCGCTGCATTAAGCAGAAAACGTATTTGTAAATCTGCAGCGAGCGGCGACAAGACATCGCTGAATGGGGTCCGCGTGACCCATAGTGGAGTGTGATCTGCAGAGTAAGTGATGTCGCTTCCCATTAAACACGGAGATTCAGAGTCACTGGACCATACGGCGGCTCGGGCCTGACGTTTCCCAGCGATAATACGACCCATGCAAAAATAAAAAAATATTACATAGAAACAGAAGCTGTTTGTCACTTCATGGACCAGATGAGATGCTGGAAAATTCAAGGAAAGAGGCCATTTTTCTGCTGGTGCACGGTGCGATGAAGATATTCACATAAAGTGCGGAGAGCCTACGGAGCAGAAACAAGTGCCTAATGCGGGCGAGCGACGCTGTCACTGGGTAATAACCAAAGGACCTGCTGCTGAGAAAACGTTTCATGCATTTCACAAATGTATCGCTTTTTTTTTTTTTTTTTGCATTAACCTTCTGTATGCATTCACCCATTTTTCACTTGTTTTGAAGGGTAAACAATCTTAAAGATCTCTTCCAAGAACGCGTTAAGCCAAACGCACAGATGGATCTACCTTACAGTGACTGGACTGCTCATGAAACCAGTTCAATACAAGAGCAAAAACCTTGACAGGCTGCAATGCACATTACAACCACTAGGCAGCCGCACATAGACACATATTGGAGAGACATCTCATGACAGAATATCACAAAATCACGTTTTATTTATTTATTTTTTTAAATGCGGGTGATCTTTCATGTTGAGCCACGAGAAAATGTAAGGAAGGACACCTCTGAATCCTGAACACCCCTGCTTTATATTTAGAAGGGTACATACTTTCTTAGGCAGGGCAGGAGTTCTTGTGAGCTTGTGTCGGTTCATGGAAAAAAATTCCATCTGCTTTCCAGTAAGAAGAAGAAACTTTATTATACTACAATGAAACTTCAGTTTTGGGAGCCCAGCCTTTTTTTTTTCAATTTCAACAATAGTAAGTTTAAAGTAACATAAAAAATACAAAATCAAGCTCTTACAACGTGGCTATGATGTCAATGAAAAGTAAAAAGTTACTGCAGGAAAAAAAGAAAACCAAAAAAATTAATATCGTCTCTGAAGAGGTTAAAATAATTTACATTATTTCAGGCATAAAGCAAAAAATGTATCTTTTTCATCAGCCTCATAATTCAGGTTCTAGAAGAATCGATCTCCTTCTCCCTCTGGCAGCTGACAAAGTTCCCTCACTTCTTCCTCTGGTTATATTGCCATGTACTGCAGAGGTTCACTCATTATCTTATGATATATGCAATAATTATATTTATGGGAGGGGGAGACCCTTAAATTTCAAAGAAAACAAATAATGTATTACCATTTTTTTTTGCATAGATTGAGTCTGTAGGGGAAGAAGAAATCAACTCCCGCCAACTGCTACATCTCCAATGAACTATTGACAGTAGCCTACATTGTATTTCTCAGAAGTCCGACCCCCACCTCTCTCACCGATCAGCTTTTCTCAGCAGAGTCCACTGTGGATGTGCCAGGTTCCTGCAGCATTCAAGTGAATGGGAGCTGAGCTGCAATAACAGCACGTCCATTACACAATGGACAGAACTTTTGATTTTCATCCATTAATTTATTTCTGGTTCCTACTGAGAACAGCTGATTGGGGAGGGGAGGGCAGATGTCTAAACCCTAACAATTTGATACTGATGACTAGTGTTTATCGAGCACCGTAGTGCTCGGGTCGAATACTAGGTGATGCTCAAGTGCTCTACAGAGCAACCGAGCACAATGGAAGTCAATGGGAGAACCCGAGCACTAAACCAGGCACCCCCTGCTCTGAAGAGGGGAGGGTGTCTGGTTCATAGGGAAAGGTCAGAAAATGATGGAACCACCACTGAAATGGTTTGGGAACAGCATGGGGAGGATGTCTAGATGCATCTTGGACTCCAAAGTCGCTTCTGTTAACGATGTTGTCCGAGTATTACGCCACTTTTACGGAATGACAAGAATTCTTGCCCTCTAATAAAAAAATAAATTGCAGCCAGATGAAACAATAGTCCTTAAAAGGACTTTTGGGTCTTTTAAAACGAAAATCTAACCCTGCCTAACAAATTCCTACCCTACACTATCTGTCCCTCCTTGCGCAAACGTTATACAGCAGACGCAGCGCAGGTAATGTCACCTTGAATAGCAGCAGAAAAGCCAGACATCGGATATCAGGTATTTAGGATACACAAACATTATACTGCACACGCTGTGGTGTTAAGGTCAGGCAAACTTGGACAATTTTTGTCCCCCCCCAAAAAAAAATATTGCAGCCAGATATAACAATAGTCCTTAAAAGGACTTTTGGAACTTTTAAACAGAACAACTAGCCCTGCCTAGCCAAATCCTATCCCTACATTATCTGTCCCTCTTTGTCCTCTTTGTAGCAGCTCTCCCTGACTAAGACTGAGCCGGGTCACATGTTACTGGGTGCTATATAGCACCCGATGACGCGTTCCCGGCCAGCCAATCACTGTAATGCCAGTACCTCCCCGCACACTGATTGGCGGCATAGCAGTAAAGCAGCAATAAACGTGCGGGGAGGGGACTCGAGCATGGCATGCTCGCTCAACGCTACTGATGACCTATCCTGGAGATAGAGTATCTATATCAAGAGTCTAATTCCTTGTACTCCATGTCTCCAAAGGAGCTCACAATATTATTTTCCTGAAACCTACTAGACACAATTACATCCTACCTTCTTCATCCGTGTGTGGAGACTCTGGTCAAAAACAATGCAACATACAAACTCCAGGCAGATGTTGTTCATGTTCAGGCTCGAACCATGGACCACACCGAGGCCACCATATTGTTTGACTTGAGAAACCACTTGCTTCAACTTTTTTAGCAATAAAGTTGAGGCACAAGAAGCGGTGAAGTTGATGTTTTCTTTTAGTTCCCCAACAATATCAACCCACCAAGGAAACAAAATCTTAAAGGAATTTTTCCAGGACTTAGATGTTGATGACCAAGCGTCATCAATATCAGATTATTGGAGGCTAGATATCTTGATACTCCACTTGTTTCAAGCAGCTGCCAACACTAGAAACTATCCTGTAGATGGAGCAAGATGCACAAGGTTCAACCCAATGTGTGGTGTCATGCCAAGCTCCCTTTCACGTTAATGGGGGCAGAACTGTAGTATGCCAGCCTTGAACACTACACATAGTATGGAGGCTTCCATCCATTGTGTAGATACCAGCTGCTGACCAAAACAGCCGATTGGTGGTGGTATTGGCTGTGAAACCGCCACCAATCTGATTTTGATGACCTACCTTGAGGACAGATCATCAATATCTAAGTCCAACTTTAGAGAAGAACATGGGGTGGGGTGGGGTGAGGTATCGGACAGAGTGCCCATGGGGGCAACATTAAAGGGAATCTCCTGTATATACTCACAAGACCTGTCATCAATAAGATATAACAGGATCATCCCATAAGAAATAGACCCTAGTGGTCAGTAGGGTTGACTTCTAGAGGACTTTTTGGCACACTTTGGTCTCAAAACCTTGTCCTCTTGGTACATTGGTGGGTGAGCCTGACCCTAACGCCATGCTGACCCCAGGTATACACCTACCACTATGTTCAGACAATAAATTCTGGTGACTTCAAAGCACTGTTGACATTGAGGAAAGAAAGTCTTTTTGAAACAGTGCAATCAAAAATATTCACTACAAAAAGAGTTTTCTTTTTGATCAGTTGATTGCCTAATAATGGCACAAGCCCAAATTGTATATTGTAGCATCAACCAATCACAAAACAATGAGCCTAATTTGCATTACAGAGGAGTGGAGGAGGCCAACGATGCGTTCCAGGCCTCTTTTGTTTGTAGGACATGGACTTCCTCTGTAATTACGAAACCGCTATTTAGAAAACTTTCAACCAGCAAAACCGTTCGCAGCTCCTCCGCTCTCCACCATCATTTCACAATAATGATATAATTTCCGGAGATTTCTTTTTTTCTTTTGCTTGGGTGCTGAACATCTCGTCTCGTACAATTACTAGATGTTGCTCTGTGATCTTTGCTCAATCTTTATTCAACATAAACCTTTTAACACAATAGGAGAAATGATAACAACTCTGTAAGTTGATCCAAAGGAAACAGATGGGAAAGTGACCACATTATGATACTTAGTAACTGTAGTTAAGGTCCTGCTGACTGCAGTCATATGATGTGACGAAAACTAAGACAGAATCAGAAAACCACAAATATATAAATACTAACTCCAGTATTGTATCTGCATAAACATAGAGAGGCAAAGAAAAATCTGCCCTGGTAAAACAATCTTCTGTTAGAGCAAACTTCAGCAATCCAGCTGCTGTCAATCTACCACTCCCAGCATGCACACGTTGCTGGCTGTTATTGTAACTTTCGTAGAAGTGAAAGTAGGATTGTGGGAGTTGTCCTTTCAGAACAGATGGAGGTTGCTCATCCCTGCGTTAGAGAGTGACCACTAAATGTGGTAGTATCGCTACTATGTTGATATGTACAAGAATAAAACTACTATAATACTGCTCCTATGTACAAGAATATAACTACTATAATACTTCTCCTATGTACAAGAATATAACTACTATAATACTGCTCCTATGTACAAGAATATAACTACTATAATACTGCCCCCCTATGTACAAGAATATAACTACTATAATACTGCTCCTATGTATAAGAATATAACGACTATAATACTGCTCCTATGTACAAGAATATAACTACTATAATACTGCGTCCTATGTACAAGAACATAACTACTAAAATACTGCTCCTATGTACAAGAATATAACTACTATAATACTGCTCCTATGTACAAGAATATAACTACTATAATACTGCCTCCTATGTACAGAATATAACTACTATAACACTGCTCCTATGTACAAGAATATAACTACTAAAATACTGTTCCTATGTAAAGGATATAACTACTATAATACTGCTCCTATGTACAAGAATATAACTACTATAATACTGCTCCTATGTACAAGAATATAACTGCTATAATACTGCTCCTATGTACAAGAATATAACTACTATAATATACTGCTCCTATGTACAAGAATATAACTACTATAATACTACCTCCTATGTACAGAATATAACTACTATAATCTGCCTCCTATGTACAGAATATAACTAATATAATACTGCTCCTATGTACAAGAGTATAACTACTATAATACTGCTCCTATGTACAAGAATATAACTACTATAATACTGGCTCCTATGTACAAGAATATAACTACTATAATACTGCTCCTATGTACAAGAATATAACTACTATAATACTGCTCCTATGTACAAGAATATAACTACTATAATACTGCTCCTATGTACAAGAATATAACTACTATAATACTGCTCCTATGTACAAGAATATAACTACTATAATACTCCTCCTATGTACAGAAATATAACTACTATAATACTGCTCCTATGTACAAGAATATAACTACTATAATACTGCTCCTATGTACAAGAATATAACTACTATAATACTGCTCCTATGTACAAGAATTAACTACTATATACTGCTCCTATGTACAAGAATATAACTACTATAATACTGCTCCTATGTACAGGAATATAACTACTATAATACTGCTCCTATTTCAAGAATATAACTACTATAATACTGTCCTATGTACAGATATAACTACTTAATACTCCTATGTACAAGAATATAACTACTATAATACTGCTCCTATGTACAAGAATATAACTACTATAATACTGCTCCTATGTACAAGAATATACTACTATAATACTGCTCCTATAGTACAAGAATATAACTACTATAATACTGCTCCTATGTACAAGAATATAAACTACTATAATACTGCTCCTATGTACAAGAATATACTACTATAATACTGTCCTATGTACAAGAATATAACTACTATAATATGCTCCTATGTACAAGAATATAACTACTATAATACTGCTTCCTATGTACAAGAATATAACTACTATGTACTATACTATATTGCTCCTATGTACAAGAATATAACTACTATAATACTGCTCCTATGTACAAGAATATAACTACTATAATACTGCTCCTATGTACATAACAACTATAATACTGCTCCTATGTACAAGAATATAACTACTATAATACTGCTCCTATGTACAAGAATATAACTACTATAATACTGCTCCTATGTACAAGAATATAACTACTATAATACTGCTCCTATGTAACAAGAATATAATACTATATACTGCTACTATGTACAAGAATATAACTACTATACTACTATAATACTGCTCCTATGTACAAGAATATAACTACTATAATACTACCTCCTATATACAAGAATATACTACTATAAATACTCCCTATGTACAAGAATATAACTACTATAATTACTGCTCCTATGTACAAGAATATAACTACTATAATACTGCTCCTATGCTACTATGTACAAGAATATAACTACTATAATACTGCTCCTATGTACAAGAATATAACTACTATTAAATACTGCTCCTATGTACAAGAATATAACTACTATAATACTGCTCCTATGTACAAGAATATAACTACTATAATACTGCTCCTATGTACAAAATATAACTATATAATATGCTCCTATGTACAAGAATATAACTACTATAATACTGCTCAAGAATATAACTACTATAATACTGCTACAAGATATAACTAATATAATACTATGACAAGAATACTATAATACTGCTCCTATGTACAAGAATATAAACTACTATAATAACTGCTCCTATGTACAAGAATATAACTACTATAATACTGCTCGTACACAAGAATATAACTACTATAAATACTGCTCCTATGTACAAGAATATTAACTACTATGTACAAGAATATAACTACTATAATACTGCTCCTATGTACATAGAATATAATACTATAATAATATGCTCCCTATGTACAAGAATATAACTACTATAAACTGCTCCTATGTACAAGAATATAACTACTATAATACTGCCTCCTATGTACAAGAATATAACTACTATAATACTGCTCCTATGTACAAGAATATAACTACTATAATACTACTCCTATGTACAAGAATATAACTACTACATAGAAACATAGAAACATAGAAGATTGACGGCAGAAAAAGACCACCTGGTCCATCTAGTCTGCCCTTTTATTATCCTTTTATTTTTATCTTAGGATAGATACATGTTTATCCAGGCATGTTTAAATTCAGTTACTGTGGATTTATCAACCACCTCTGCTGGAAGTTTGTTCCCAAGCTTCTACTACTCTTTCAGTGCAAATAATATTTTCTAATGTTGTTCTTGATTTTTCCCCCAACTAACCTCAGATTGTGCCCCCTTGTTCTTGTGTTCTGTTTCTTATTAATAACACTTCCCTCCTGAACTTTATTCAGTCCTTTAACATATTTAAAAGTTTCAATCATGTCCCCCTTTCTCTTCTTTCCTCCAGACTATACATATTAAGACTCGGAGTCTTTCTTGATAAGTTCTATGTTTTAGACCTTCCACCATTTTTGTAGCTCTTCTTTGGACCCGTTCTATTTTAGCAATATCCTTTTGCAGGTGAGGTCTCCAGAATTGAACACAGTATTCCAGATGTGGTCTCACTAGAGCTCTATACAGAGGGATCATTATCTCCCTCTTTTCTGCTCGTTATACCTCTAGCTATGCAGCCAAGCATACGATTTGCTTTCCCCACCGCCTGGCTGCATTGGTTACTCATTTTGAGGCTGTCAGAGATGACTACCCCCCCAAATCCTTCTCTTCTGAGGTCTTTGTTAGCACAGAACTGCCAATACGATACTCAGATAGAGGATTTCTTCTCCCCAAGTGCATTATTTTACATTTGGAAACATTGAACTGAAGTTTTCCATTGTTTTGACCACTTATCTAATGAAGATAAATCATTCTCCATATTACCGACACCTCCTGGAACATCAACCCTATTACACACTTTTGTGTCATCAGCAAACAAGCAAACCTTCCCTACCAAGCTGTCCCTTATGTCACTTACAAACATACTACTATAATACTGCTCCTATGTACAAGAATATAACTACTATAATACTGCTCCTATGTACAAGAATATAACTACTATAATACTACTCCTATGTACAAGAATATAACTATATAATACTGCTCCTATGTACAAGAATATACTCTATAATACTGCTCCTATGTACAAGAATATAACTACTATAATACTGCTCCTATGTACAAGAATATAACTACTATAATACTGCTCCTATGTACAAGAATATAACTACTATAATACTGCTCCTATGTACAAGAATATAACTACTATAATACTGCTCCTATGTACAAGAATATAACTACTATAATACTGCCTCCTATGTACAAGAATATAACTACTATAAATACTGCTCTTGTACAAGAATATAACTACTATAGCTCCTATGTACAAGATATAAACTACTATAATACTATGTACAAGAATATAATACTATATACTGCTCCTATGTACAAGAATATAACTACTATAAACCTACAAGAATATAACTACTATAATACTGTCCTATGTACAGAATATAACTACTATATATTCCTATGTACAAGAATATAACTATCTAACTGCTCGCATATAACTACTATATATGCTCCTATGTACAGAATATAACTACTATAATACTGCTCCTATGTACAAGAATATAACTACTATAATACTGCTCCTATGTACAAGAATATAACTACTATAATACTGCTCCTATGTACAAGAATATAACTACTATAATACTGCTCTGTGTACAAGAATATAATACTATAATACTGCCTCCTAAGGGTGAGTTGTGTGTTGTAGCTCTCCTCATGTCTGGAGCTAGCCAGGAACTGGCCGACCTGGGCAGGGAACCTCCCTGAGAAAGGCCCAGGCTCCAAGGCCTATTCTGGGAGGTAACTCCCAATCTTCTCAAGCTGTGGATGGAAATCCAAAAGTCCCCCTGTTGATTTGTAATGTCAGCAGTCCCAGTGAAGCAAGTAGCCAAGCTGCAAAGAAAGTAATGTCTGGAAAGAAAGAAGAACCTGCAGAAAGTAAAGATTATGTGAAACAAGGTACCGGTGCTCATGTGAAGAATTGTGAAGGAACAAGTGTGACCAAAGTTTTGGATCTTTCAGTGTCTGGAGGTCAGCAGAGTCTACAGATGAGGACTCCATTACAGGCCTCAGCTGTGCAGGCCTCACCTTCCCCCTGCAGACAGAGGAGAACCTCTCTGGAGAGGCAGACCATGCAGGAGAATCTGCAGCTAGCCGTCATGTTACCAGCAGACCGTACCAGATCTGGAAGCAGCAGCAAGAAACTTGCAAAGACCATGGAGGATGGAAAAGCAGGAAGGTATCATGGTGCCACAGTGCAGTCACTGTAAAAAACCTGGGAGCTGGTCCCCCAATCCGGAGACTGTGCTCCCCCCGCAGTGAATTGCAGCCGCAGCATGTCCAGGGTCACAAGTGTCTTCACCATCAGTGCAGAGGCTTGTGCCCCAAACCAGTGGAAGAGACCACCGAACCTGTCAATAGCCAACCTGTGGCCCGAGGTCTGTGAATCCCAGCAATGGACGGTCTGATAGGAGGGGGAGGGCGCCGCACCTGAAACTCTGCCTGGCCGACCAGATCCCAGCGCTGGTGAGGAAGATGGACAAACTAAAGAAAGATCAACTGCATATCCAGAAACAGATAAACTGCATGTATAAACTGAAGGCAGCGAACCCTGACCACCATGAGCTCCATGACCGTAAGCTGAGCTCGCTGGCCATACAGCTCGCTGATAATGTAAGGGAGATGGAATGTGTCATAGAACAACTGGGACCAGTGGGAGAAAACGTACAGGAACCCAGCAGCGATTTGAGGAACACAAGCAGCGTTCTAATTCTGAAGCAGTCTCTTTCCAAGATGGTGCCCAGCAGTTCCAGGGAAAACCCATACTGCAGCCGGCAAGCTTTGCCTTTAAAGAAGGTCCTTTGTATGGTGAAGCAGCAAGTAACCAGCAGCAACCAGAACCTGCAGCAGTTTCTAGTGTGGCACTACAAGCCCCAGCATCCAGCGCTGTGCAGCAGGACTGTGGACTCACACCTGAGGGTAAAGCTGCAGTAACACTTCAGTCACCACAAGTACCTGGGGGCAGCACTGAGCAGCAGGACTGTGGACTTTCAGCAGCAGGTAACGGTGCAGCAGCACTTCAGTCACCACAAGCACCTGGGGGCAGCACTGTGCAGCAGGACTGTGGACTTTCAGCAGCAGGTAACGCTGCAGCAGCACCTCAGACTGTTATTACTGAGCAGGGTGCTCCAGGCTCTGCTGTACAGGACTCCACTGCTAATAACTGGGCTGATGTGGGGGAGGCTATGGATGACACTGTATGTGATAATGTTACCCCAGGGGAGAGTGAACCCCAGTCTGAGGAATCAGTCTCATCTATGGGTCCATCTGTGAATGCTGGTGTCATTGATGGTGGGCAGGGTGCAGTACCGTCTAATACACAGGTTTCCCAGACAGTACCAGACCCCCATAGTACAGGTGGTCAGCAGCCCACACAAGGTCCACAAAGGCGGCAGGATAGTGGACTTGGTCACACCTCCTCTGGGAATGCCTGGAGTCGTGGGTCACCTTTCATTGCCTCAAACACCAATTTTTCTGGCCAGGCTTTTAAGAGGAGGAATTGTGGTCAGTTCAGACATAGAGGGGCCAAGGAAGATCTGCCTGACAGGAGATTCGTCGTCAGGGAAAATGCTATGTAACGAAATGTGTTTTTGTGCCATCTGAACATCCTAGCTATGATAAACCTACCGGACAGGCAGGGATATGAAATAAGCTTCAGCTGATGTCCGACTGGACCGCTTCTGGCTAACTTCACCAGGTTTCAGAGAAGCCAGAGGGTTTGGAATAAATTTAGCTTTATCCCCATCTCTAAGCCAGATACTGTGAACAGTAACTATCATCTTCTGGAATGAGTCTGTTCCCCACCAGGACATTGTGGTCTGGCTGAGGAGACATTGTGACCTCATGTCTGAACTCACTAAGACAGAGATGAAGACGGTATCTGGACTGGGGGATGGAAGGTTTTGGTAAAACTCCATCAATACCATAATGTAACCCATCACCTTCTAATTTTTTCTTCATCGGCCGGGAGAGGGTGTGTGCTTCTATGCTGGTCATCCTAGGAAGTGTTTTAAGTGTGGGAAGACGGTCATCTGGCGAATGCATGCAGCATAGTGAAGTGCAACCTGTGTGGTGAGGTCGGTCATGTCAGCGCCAACTGCCAGGTTATAAGGTGTAATCTGTGTGGCAAGACTGGTCATCCCCACAGGGACTGTCCTGATGCCTGGCATAACATCTGCAGGGACCTCTCTGATGAGGATCTATTGGCAGAAGTAGATGATTGCAGGAGGAGGAGGCGTTGGTGTCAGGGTCAGTGCCAACAGGGCCAGAGCCTCAGCAGGAGGTGCCGCATAGTTACCCAGTGCAGACCCAACAGAAATCATTGAGGGGGACATGGAGGTGGTCACACAGGCTGTAGAGTCCCGGGTCTGTCTCTTCTTCTTCTCCAGCGTTCACTACTAGTGAGAACATAACAGACCAAGAGAAAAAAGATAAGTCCAGCCGTAAGCCTGAAGGCTGAGTGGACCACTGTCCAAAAACCAAGCAAGGTGAAAGTGGAGAGTAGACCAGATGGATAATGACAGTAATAGATTTAGCGTCTATCTCAGGCAGAAGCAGAGGTGAAATGGAGCGGTGAATTGAGGCGTATGATGGCTGAGTATGATGGAGACCCGGATGATGACCCTCCCTCTAAAAAGAGGCCTGTTCGAATTGAGGGAGAGTTTGAGTCAGACATGGACACAGGTGGTCAGGGAGAGAGTTCAGTCTCTGATACATGATGATGGCGTTAATCAATGTGTTCCTTGTTCTGTGTCTGTTTATGATGGCGGATTTTCAACTTAAAGTGACATCAAGTAATGTCAACAGTATTAAAGTGAGGAGAACGAGGCATACTGTTTATGAACATCTGAGGTATTTGGATGCGGATGTCTTCTTCCTGCAGGAGACACATCTGAATACTCTGGGACTTGTACGAGAGGCAGAGAAAGAATGGCGGTCAGGTCCTTCCTTCTGGTCACTGGCTGTGGAGCCATATGCCGGGGTCTCCATACTGTTTAACACCAATGATGTCACCGTGCATAGATTAACAGAGGTGTCGATGGGAAGATGTCTAGTCCTGGAGGTCACTATCCGAGGTAGGAGGCTCCGGCTCATCAACATCTATGGTCCACAGACAGTGACTGAGAGGATTGACCTATTTAATGAGGTGAAGCCTTACCTGTTCACATCTCTTCCTGTGATCATGGCAGGAGATTTTAATGCCACTATGACACCAAATGGCAGACCTCTCACCAGGGACTCAAAGGTCCTAAACAGAATGATTCTCCAGGCTGGACTATCCGATGTGTTTGCAATGGGTGGTAGAAAACCCAAATTTACCTATTCGTGTGCTGGTAGAATCAGTCGGATAGATTTGGCTCTGGTGAGTCCTTCTGAACACATTAGTGGGAGGAGTGAGAAAGTAGTTCCATACTCTGACCATCTGGCCTTGTATTTCTGCCTGGGGGCTACTAAGCGTCCTGACATCGGGAGAGGGTTATGGAGACTGAACTCTAGTCTGTTGGAGGATCCCTATATCCAGAGCTGCGTCCACTCTCTTCTTCAGAGTCAACTAGAAAGAGTGGACTTTTATGAGAACATGGCTGACTGGTGGGAGGACGTCAAGGATGACATCAGATCCCTCTTAAAGAGACTGTCATTTAAGAAAGGGAAGAGTAAGTATAGCCAGTATCTGAGACTGCGGAAAGAATTGGAGTCATTGTATTCGGCAGACGGGAGGGACCAAGAAAAGATCAACCGACTGAAATCTGAGATAAGGCAGTATCAGTACAGTAGGTACGCCTCCCTGGTCCTCGAACGGGATTATGGGACCTTAGGGTCACCTGATCCCTTCGAGAATTGCCGGGAACGTGTGGCTAATAAATCGGTCGCAGGTCTCACTGACTCCCAGGGTGTTTTGCAGGAATCTCGGGAGGGTATCCTGGGGGTGGTGAGATCTTACTATACTGACTTATTTCAGAAAAAAGTTTTGGATAAGGAAAAGATGGCTCAATTCTTGGAGGCAACTCCAGGCCCTGACACTAATGATCTGGACTTTTCTCCTTTAACAGCAGAATTAACGGTGGAGGAGGTTAAAGTGGCCATTGATCAGTTACATCTGAAGAAGGCACCAGGTCCAGACGGTATTACCGCAGAATTTTATAAGAAGTTCAGAGACCACTTAGCTCCAATCCTGTGGACTTGTACAAAAATTGTCTAGAAAATCACTGATGCCTCGTCCATGAGGGTGTCCTCGTTAATTCTGCTGTCTAAAGGTAAGGAGCCTAGTGACATCAAGAACTGGAGGCCGATTGCCCCTCTTGAAGTCGACAGGAGATCTGGCAAAAATTCTGTTCTCTAGATTAGTTGTTTGTCCCGCACTGTTGTCGCTGTCAGTTCGGCACAGTAAAAGGGCGGAACATCTCTGGAGCAGTCATCTCGATAAGGGAGATGTTTGAGAGATGTAAAGCTCTGAGGTGTGGGAGATATGTTGTAGGTCTGGACCAGGCTAAAGCCTTCGACAGAGTCGACCACGAGTATCTATGGCCATTTGTCAAAGTATGGTATTCCGGGACATTTGTAGATTGGTTAAAAACTTTATTTGTGAGGCTGAGAGCTTTCTCGGTCAATGGTTGGCAGGGGGACACATCAGGGTTGAGGCAGGGGTGAGACAAGGTTGCCTTTGATCCGCTCCTGTATGTGTTTTGCCTTAGACCGTTCCTGAGGTCACTGCAGGAGTGTGATTTTCAGGGGGTGCCGGTCCCCCACTGCTTGCCCCTGAATGTTGTCGCCTACGCGGATGATGTGACTGTGGTGATATCTGAGCCTCGTGAGGTGGAGATGTTGTCTGCAGCCATCAGAGCTACTCGGAGGCCTCAGGGTCTGGGTCACTTGAGCAAGAGTCAAGCTCTCTGGACTTTAAGTTCTGATCCAGACTTTGATCTGCCACAGGTTGCGAAGCTCCACTAATTAAGATCCTAGGGGTTAAATTTGGGAGGGAGATAACAGGATAAATTGGGAAGAGAAATTGGAAGCCGGAAATGCAGGTTCAGCGATGGAAGAACTGGAGCTGACCTATAGAGAAAGGGTTAAAATGCAGATTACCTGGTCCCTGTCTTCTTATTTGTGTCTGTCATTTTCCCTTTGTCAGAATCTTTCTCGGCTAGGCTTTCAGCCTGTTCTTCCAGCTTTTTTGGGGGAACAGGTTGAACCAGTAAAAGAGGGATCCCTACCTACAGAGGAGAGAGGGTGGGCTGGATATGATAAATCCAAGGGTGTTCTTCGACTCCA